>LMYD01000718.1:0-55873 GCA_001630595.1 Pseudogymnoascus sp. BL308
CCGCCTCTTCCCCCCGGCTCGCCCTCCCAACTTTCCCGAAACAAGGTACGGCCATGCGAGCTAATCTATAATAACGGTAAAAAAGCCTGGCCTGCACCACGAGCGGGAAACCAGAAAACCCGCATGGCCACGCAGCACGCGGGGATCCGAAAGAAGATGGCACTTTGTTTTCCAGTTCAAGTCGGTGGTGGATGGCACAGCACAGCACAGCACAGTGAGTAGTTGCAAGAAGTAACAGCGAGACTCTTCTCTTCTCTCAATCGCTTCGAGCGAAGGCGTTGCACGGCACAGCAGACGTGTCCCACGCACCGTAGCACGACCGCATCGCCCTCACACGTCGTATCCCCCACCCCCCAATCCACCGTATACGTCCCTGAAAATGCACGATGACTGGTCTCACGCATCATCCCCAAACCTCTTGCACCACCAAACACCTGCACCGCAACGAGACAGAAACATCTCACATCTCACCTCACACCTCATCGTAACCCAGCAGCGCGCAGCGCACCACCACACCACCACCACGCTCCCCCCCTTCCCCTCATCCCCACTCGATCGCCCGCCGGGAAGCCGCAGCCACCGGACCGCTTCCAGGGCACGCACGGCGATCACTCCCCTCCCTCCCTCCCACCACTCCCACTGCAAAGTCTCGTGATCGGCTGCCCACCACGAGCTGGTC
Source organism: Pseudogymnoascus sp. BL308 (assembly GCA_001630595.1). NCBI lineage: Eukaryota > Fungi > Ascomycota > Leotiomycetes > Thelebolales > Thelebolaceae > Pseudogymnoascus > Pseudogymnoascus sp. BL308. The sequence goes on from LMYD01000718.1 coordinate 680, forward strand.
GAGGCTGTTTAGGGTAATTGCCACGGGCGTCTGGGGTTGTGTGCCGGCGCGGGGCAACAACTATGGGGTATAGATTAAAGTATCCCGAACTAGCGACGTCGTTATTATCGTTGTCTGTCCACTTGACTGCCGGTTTCCCGCGGTTGCTGACTTGTCCTATACAGACTGTATGTATGATTACGGTGATCGGGGGCGGTTTTTTCTCGTTTTCCTCTGACCCCTTGCGTCATGACTGCAGAAGGGCGGGCAGATGGACGCCGTGCTGCGCGCCGCGCTGCGATGGGGTGGGGTCCAGATCGGGATCGGGCGCCGCGACGTGACGGCGGGGATTGTGGCTTCGTATGGCTGTGGGTGAGTGTGAGCATTTGTGGTGGGGAGGTAAGCTGTGGCTGTGCGTGTTCCTACGGTTTTTCAGCTTTGGGCAAGGGGTTTCAGCTTGGGGTACTTACGTATTGCGTGGGGGCTACTGACAATGCGTGCTGATGAGAGATGGTGGTTCGATTTGGTGGTATTTATCGTGCTGACGCCGGGCGGGAGTGAGATGTGGTGATGGGTGGCGGATGGGTATGTAGATATGCTTCTTTTCTTACTGTGCTTCGTTCAGGGGGGGACCGGGTGGTCGGGTTTCCTGGTGCTGAGGAGAGATTGCCTCAGGCAGGGTGCAGGATAGGACGTGGGATAGGGGTATGCTTCTGGTTTGATATATTTTCTAGAGTTGAGCATCTTGGTATTGATATTGAGTTATCATGTCTCCAGTCTCTTGACCTGCTGTTTCCTTCCTATGTTTTCTCTCTCCAACTGCTTTCACACTCTGCTATTTTTGCAAGTTTGTCTACTGATCCCCATCTGTCTCTGTTCGTTTGAAATCACCCTTCTGTTCACTCAAGTCGTCATGTCCACCTCACTTCTCTTTTACTCTCTCATTATCTCTAGTTTCACTTATTCATCTTCTTCTTCTTGAATCTATGTCTACCCCTCTCTTTGTTCTCCGTCTCTCTGTACGTCCATCGACTTTTCATGTCTCAGGGGAAAACATTGACCCTTTGTTTCCTATACGCAGAAGCCTCGAGCTCAGTCGATATCGGTGCCTGCAGATGGCAGTGGTACTCGTGCGGTCCCAAAGTCTTCACGAGGACCGTGATGAAGCAGCCTATCAAAGTTCTGAATTCTCCGTACAATTGTATAATTGTTATCATTTTTCTCATTGCTACCCACAGGCCCCAGGAACACCTCTGGACATCACAAGTACCAAAACACTGTCTATCATGGCCTTCCGCCTCTTCGGAGATCATTCTATGATGGCAAGAGTAAGTCTATTCCCCGCCATCACCTTCTCTATATGGAATGGGCATGTTAGGGGCCTATTCATCCGCCGGCTATAAAAGCCAGCAGCTCCCTCATGTCCAGTGTTTTTGAAGCATCAGCTCCATCATTCACACATTCTCCTACACGACATCCTCTCTGCGCTGGTCGCAGTTCGATTCTTCGCTGCCTTCTTTCCTTCCTGCGCTGGTCGCACTTCAAACAAACGCGACTCTTCAGTCTTTCCTTCTTGCGCTGGCCGCATTTCAGACTGGTCTGATTCTTCACTGCCTTCTTCCCCCCCCACACTGGTCGCATTTCGGACTCGGGATAGAAATTTCCAACCCAACAGTATGTCTTCTGGTACAGCACAAGATGACGGCAAGCCAGCCTGCTTTCATACGATGCATGCTGGCAAGCCACTATCTTCCCATGGCTATCCTCGCCCCTTTGATGAGGCTTTCCATCAAAAACCGTTCGAGATATATACTCGCAAGCCCGCGTTATACTCCTACAAACCTTCAGATATCTCATCGACTCTAATACGGTATATCGAGCAAATCCTCAACCTTGACCCAAAGGTTAAAAAAATACAAAGGCAGATCAGTGGATTAAGGCATTGGAAAATGCTGGAGTCAAGACAGTACCAAAATGTGGGTACCGAGTTTCTTCTATACATCTATTCTATATGCTTTGACGACCTTTTTTTTCGGGGGGGTTCTGCATGGGTTCTACAAAGTAAGATTTGTAGACCCTACAGTGATACCAGGTCTCTGGGGGCAATGCGGATGGGGCCATTCATTTGGCCATGGGTATGAAATCGATATCATAATTTCAAACAGAAAAGACAGCAAATCGTTTGAGATACTGGACCAACCATCACAACTGAGGGAATATCTCGGCACTCTAGCCCACGAAATGGCCCACGCAGTGCTCCGTCTGTACTGCTGTCGTACATGCACATCATGTAACACCAAGAAAAGAGAACAAGTTGGCATATCAGGACATGGTATGGCGTGGCAAAAGTTAGCAGTCTCAATTGAGGATACCCTCAACCACAGTTCTCATTTCATTGGCAACAGAGCTTTTGACTTGGGCCGGTCGCGCTCATTTTGGAAAGAATACAATGGTGACGAGGACAATGAAGCTAACATCCACCTCCAAAATTCGCTAACAGTACCCTAATTGGAAGGTCTGAAGCTAGACAAATGGACGACTCGAAGAATAAGAGGACTTCTTCAAAGTCGGGATATACGGAAGATACAGGACAGATTGGCGTGCGAACAACGCGCTGCCGAAGAAGCTGCCCAACGCTCTGCTCAGCGAGCCGCCTGGCGCTCCAGCTACCGGCGTAGGAGAGCACCTGCAACTCGGTCACCGAATCCGAGACGAAAGGCAGCAATTATGACAAAAAAGTATCCAGCATGATGTGTCTAATGCTCCATGGTGGTTGGGGACACACAAGAAGTGAGGATTGCGATCTAGGGGGCAAAGCCATCGATAATCATTTATAACCGATATATCCATAATGTCTACACATAATACAACACTCATTTGGACACTTTTCCTCCGCCGTGAACCTTTCCTCTGCTGCATCCCTAATTTCTTACAGTGATTGAAGGAAGAGGGATCTGAGACCCTGACGTTCTACATGCATAGTGAGATAAAGAACCAGCCGGCGATGAGGTTGTCTATTTAATGTATCATACTTTCACTTATAACAAAGGTCACTGGGAAGCACAATCCAAACTCATCCATCACTCTGCAGTACGGCATAGCACGAGAAACTCCCATTGAGGTATACTGCTCATATTACACGACAAGCAAAAAGAAGCAAGGCCTACATTAGCCACCCCAGACAACAGATCCCCTGACCGCTCGCAAATGGCCGGTGCCATACTACCCCCCTCCCCCCCGAAACTCCCACGAGGCACACAGCCCATATAGTTCTGGCCCAACAGGCACCAGTGTCGAATCGCATTCCCATACGCCGTCGCTTTGCCAAACTCCTCGTAAATCATCAGATACAAACACAAGCCCTCTTCCTCTACTTCCCCCCCTCGTCCTTGGTATCCCTCCCCTGATTTTGTTGTGCAATGAAAAAAGAAATACAAGCTCCGAAATGAGACGCTCAGAGGCGCTTGCCAGGTACAAAAATGAAAAGCACGCAGAGTGCAACGTCGATAAGGAGTGTGACGCCCAGAACCATGATGGATCGCTTGTTAATGAGCTTGCGGATGAAGGGCTCCCGGATCCTGGAGTAGCTCATCCATGCGTACTCGCTGAACCCGGCCATGCCGATGATTGGGTCTAGCGAGTACTGGTGTGATGCGAGGGCGTACACACCGATGGTGAACGGGAGGATCAACCAGCAGCGCGTGAGGCGCGACTTGTCGAGGAAGATGAGGATGAAGGCTGCCCAGAAGCCTCCGAAGAGGGCGAGGAGCCCGATGATGAGACGGGTCATGGTGGAGGTTGGGACAAGGTTGCCCAGTGCCTTCATGCGGAGGAAGCCGGGGAAGGCGTCGCGCTCCATGGCCTGGAAGACGTAGTCCTTGGCGGAGTCGAAGACTTCGGGGTCGTCACGGCCAAGCTCCTCGATGGAGACGGTGATGTCGTTTGTGATGCTGTGAGGGAGGATGATCTCACGCTCGGCGCTGGGGAGGAGGTAGGTGTAGAGGATCTTCTCTGCCGATTGGCGGATGTCGGAGCGGGCAACTGCGTGTGCAGGGGAGTTGGAGTCTGAGTTTGGGTCGTTGGGGCTGCTCATGAAGCTTGGGCGGGGACGCTCGTTGGACGTCGTGTTGCGGCCTGCACTGGCTGAGGCAGCTGATGCCAAGCTACCCTTTGGAGAGTGGCCGTTGCGTCCGTGGGCGGCCTCTTCACGGAGGAATGCGGACATCTGAGCATCCTGGTCCTTCTCCTTGTCGGTTGAGAAGTATGAGGGTCCAGCCACGGGATGGTTCATGTCTCCCAGGCCTTCCAGGATTGCCGAGGAGCGCTTTGAACCTCCCTTCTCAAGTTCCGGGGTCCCGACAAGAATCGAGCGACGTAATTTCCGGACATAGTGCCGGCAGAGGGACATGTGCTGTGCAACATCGAGCCTGAAAATGGTCAGTCAACTTCAACTGGCATTGGGTTATAGAGCATACCAGAAATCCAGATAGTCGACAGATCTTTGCTGGTCTCGCATGTATATATAGAAAGAAAATAGGTCCACCGGTGGTAGAGTCCTCCGGCTAAGAACCTCAAACAGAGTAGGAAGACGGTTCCTGTTCATGTCTGGCTCCGGCGATGGAGTGGCATTGACGCCGATGCCTCCTCCGGCTGGGACCGGGCTCCCCAATCTGTTGTCGCCCATGGTGCGGGTTGTATGAAGATCAATATCGATGTAGAGTTGGATAACCTCGGTGAGGTGTGTCGTATACGAGGGGTGTGTTGTACACGATGTTGGTATAGACCACGGTCGCAAAGAGCAGATCGAGGGTATAGAGTCGCAATTGCGACTTAGTAAAGAGCGAGAGACACAGCTGGATGATCTATCAGATCTATCGCAGCATGTCGGGGTGAGAAGTCGTGAATAGTGAAGGAAGAAACGCAGAACAAGCGCGTTGCCAGGTCGTCACGGTCAGAATTCATGAAACTTGCCTAAGGGGGCTGGATCGGGGAGCTTAAATTGCGATCGCCTGAGGCATCAAGACCCTTGACGACACAAAGTAACAGAGCTGTACCCACAAAAACACTACGATACCATAAAAATTCGCTAAAAGTCTTGGCACGCACATTCACAACTTTCCAAACTTTCAACCTCTCGTGCCAGTATCACGACTCCTCAATCGACAACTCGCGACCACCTTCAGTAAGACTTTCTGTCCCAGAGCATCGTGCGCATCAAGCGCATTTGGATCTATCAATACTGATACTCTATAGCCATGTCGACGACCACCAAGAAGACGGGCAAGACCCAGCGCTCTGCCATCGCCGACGTTGTCGCGCGCGAGTACACCATCCACCTTCACAAGAGAGTATGTTCGATCTATAACACACCGATCTGATGGGAAGGGTGATGGAATAGAGCAGAAATGCTAATTATTCTTTTCACAGCTCCATGGTGTCTCGTTCAAGAAGCGTGCACCAAAGGCCATCAAGGAGATCAAGGCTTTCGCCACCAAGTCCATGGTACGATACTCCCACACCACACCTGCGAGCAGATATTGGGCGCAATGGGTGTTATATTGAAAGGATGGGTTATTGACATGCATATAGGGCACCACCGATGTCCGTCTTGACCCTCAATTAAACAAGAAGGTCTGGGAGGCCGGTATCAAGGGATGCCCCTACAGACTCCGCGTCCGCATCAGCCGCAAGCGTAACGACGAAGAGGGTGCTCAGCAACGTTTATACAGCTACGTTCAGGCCGTCAACGTCAAGAGCGCCAAGGGTCTTCAGACCGCTCTCGTTGAGGATGCTTAGATGTATATTCGTAGGGGGGCGCGGGACCTGGAGTTACAAATATGCTACGGCAGCAAATGACATGTGCTTCTTTTCCCTCGATTTTTCTTGCATTGTGAAGCTCTGTTGGTGTCCTATGTCGTCTGTTGTGTCATCGAGTCGAGTTGCGTGAGAAATGCTGTCGAATCAACCAAAGCCGGCGGCTATTTTATATGGCACATCCAGTGCACAAACTTTACTGGTTTCCATGGCAAAAAAACTCGACAATACGCACTCAGCAAACTTAAATCCCTCTTGGGAACTATCATCCACATACTGTGCGTGGACTCCCCACCTTATACGTCTACGGCAAGGAGATTTGCTCGATATGTTCTCTGTAAACTTAAATCCCTCCTGGGAACTATCATCCATTTGCTGTGCGTGAGCTCCCTACCTTGTACGTCTACGAGGAGATTTACTCAGTATGCGCAAATCTCTCAGGGGAACTATCATCCATGCACTGTGCGTCAGCTCCCTAACTTATATGTCTACGGCAAATATATTTTCTCAATACGCTCTCAGTAAACTTAAATCTCTCCTGGGAATCATCGTTTCATTATCCATAGCCGCCCATCCGCATATCTATGCCCCAAGCCCAACCCAGTACCCCAAGCCCAACCCAGTACTCCACCACTCTCCCCGCGTTTCCAAATGCGTCGCTATAAGAAGGGTATTATGGCCCAAGCGGTGGCCAATCAGTGATAATGCATCTAACTTCCACCAGCAATGCCCATGCTGGTGCTCGGGGCGCAAAAATTATACAAGCCCCTTCATAAAAAGTTACGTTCCTCTGCCCCTCATCTACTCGTCATCAATGTCGACGTGACGGGCAGTGACCTTCTTCTGGAACTCTGCCGGGTCTTTGTCCCACAGATCAGCAGCTTCGCCGTTCAAGGGTGATGCACTATATTAAATTAGTACTGTATGATTGACGAGCACACTGGAAGACATACTTGTTTGGCTCTCCAAGCAAACTCTGGAGACTCAAGAGGACAGTCTGGATGTTGTATGCAGCCGTCCATTTATCCTTGAGAATATCGAGACAGATCCTGCCTGAGAAGTCGACATTGGGGTGGTAGATGGGCGTCTTGAAGAGAACACTGGGAGGGGCGTATGGGTAGTTGGATGGGAAAGCAAACGACAACTTGAGGCTCAGCTTGGCGTATGGCGTGTCGTCTGGTCCCTCGATTGTCGCAGTCCACGATAGCAGGTCTCCATCAGCAGAAGGGAATGCCGAGATGCCTGGGGCGGAGGATGTCATGAGCTGCATGAGCTCTGTTTGAAGTCTAAACTTTGTTAGCAGCGCAACTTGATCGCTGGAATAGAGCAAATAAACCTCTTGGTCGTGCTCACGGCGTCTGGTCCACGCCTCGCCGCTCCCGGCTTTCCACTCGGCGCTGAGCCTGGTGCTGTGTTTTGGGAATCCATCTCGAAATTCATAGTATGGGAAGCAATCAAGGAAGGCAGCGTCGAAGCTTAAATGGCGTCGATACAATGAACAAAGAACGTCGATTGGGAAATTAAAATTGCCAGGAGTCAGGCTCAAGCAATCAAAAGTGCAATTGATAACAAGGAAAGGCGATTATGAAGAGCAGGAGTGAGAAATATATCGTTAGGAATCGTGCGTTTTAACACTTCGCTCCCATATGTTTACACTGGAGTCCGTTGCCCTCCAGCAACGGGTCCGACCCGCGCTAGCGCGTGGATTTGACTGGGCCTAATGCATGTAATAAGGCTCCATCACCTGCTTTCGCGAACCGTTTACGCGATCTCCGTCCTGCATGAAACGTGCACGCGACAATAACAAAGATTATTGGGCGTGAAGCGTTTTGGTAAGTTTGACGATCTCGAGTTAGATGCAATCTTTGGATACAATCTACGGATATTCCATACGGGCGCCATCAGTATGGTAAGCTGCTCACCGTATATATTTCTCTCTATGTGTAACTTGGGGATGTTCAAGGACGATGGCTGATAACAATATCCCCTTCCAGTCCCAACTCGATCCGCTGCCCGCAGACTTGCCGTTTCGCATTGTATCAAAAACGATCGGACGAGGGGCATATGCGTCGTATGTTCCGAATAAACCCCATGTTTCACAAGATATGTCTAACAAGAGAGACAGGATAAAAAAGGCTATCCCACCGACAACCACGGCACCTGTCTTCGCCGTCAAGTTCATTCACAAGACCTACGCCGTCAAACATGGCCGAATATCAGCCAAGCAGATTGCGATGGAGGTATCCCTTCACTCGCATGTCGGACAACACCCCAACATTATAGAGTGGTTTGCGACCGGCGAAGATTCGATATGGAGGTGGATCGCTATGGAATATGCCTCCGGAGGCGACCTATTCGACAAGATTGAGGCAGACGTTGGAGTCAGCGAAGACATTGCACACTTTTATTTCCTCCAGCTTATAAGTGGCATTGGCTACATGCATTCGAAGGGCGTCAGCCACCGCGATATCAAACCAGAGAACATCCTGCTCTCCGAGTCTGGAGACTTGAAGATTGCGGATTTTGGACTCGCAACTCTTTTCGAATACCAGGGCAAGACGAAGTTAGCGACTACAATGTGTGGAAGTCCTCCGTATATAGCCCCAGAGGTCATAAGTTGTGCGAGAACTACAGATCCGAGGACCCGCGCCCCCAAGGGGAGCGGCTATGCGGCGGATTTGGTGGATCTCTGGTCTTGTGGTGTTGTGCTTTTCGTTCTTCTCGTGGGCAACACGCCCTGGGACGAACCAACTACTTCATCTTGGGAATTCAACGAGTACGTGGCGAATAGCACTGCGGGTGCTGACAGTCTTTGGGAGAGGCTCCCTCCGTCCACTCTATCTCTTTTACGCGGCATGATGAGCATCGACACCACTAAGCGGTTCTCTCTCGAAATGATTCGGAGGCATCCTTGGTATACGCGGAAGAATCCCTTGCTTACCCCCGAAGGCCGGATGGCTGATCCTCTTGGCATGGCAGCTAAGATGTTGGAGAACCTCCATATTGACTTCAGTCAGCAGCCGGCAGCCTCCCAAAGGCAGTCCCAGTACAACCACGACAAAATGGATGTCGACTCGGCGGAGGAGGTACGCAAGGTATCATCCTCGCAACCGGATACACCGATAAGCGACCCGTTCTTCGAGTTGGAGCGCCCTGTTCGGGTCTCTGCAGTCGCTGCTAGCCAGCCAGTGTCCAACAATACTGTCCCAGGGCATTACTTGCCGCCCAACTCCTCGCTAGCAGACGAGCCTTCCATGTCTCAATTTACTTCTGTGCCATCAGTATCTCTGTCATTAACACAGCATGCTCGCCGTTTCCAGGATATTGTTCCCGCATACTCGCTCACACGGTTCTTCTCTCACGTTTCCCCCGCGCTACTGGCTGGCCTTCTTGGGTCGGCGCTTCACACACTCAATATCCCGACTCCATCCCCACCTGTTTGTGAGAACCAGGAGACAGTATCATGGATAAAAGTGAAGACAACAGATGGAAGGGGTTGTAGTCTGAACGGAGACATCCTGGTGGAAAGATATGACGGTGGGTCGGAGGTCGGGCAACTGCTAGAGGTGAGGTTTGTGAAGATCAAGGGCGATCCGCTGGAGTGGAGAAGGCTCTTCAAGAATGTTGTGATACTATGTAAAGACGGAGTCTATGTGCCTGGTGGTTAAGGAGCGAAATGGATTTTATAGATGGGATGGTTGGAGTTGGACAACGCGCTTGGAAACGGGGTCTTTGACAGATATTAATGCTCATCTGGAAGGGAGCCTGCAGAGTAATGGAGACTTCAATTTTTGGTTGCATTCACCATTTACCAGTATCGTATATTTCAGTGCTAGGAGTTTACAAGCTTGAGCCTCGTACAATTAATTACCCCTCGGTAAGTGTGTGTAGCTGTCAGAGGGAGGAGGGTTCTTGTCAGCCCTCGGTAGAGTAGTCGAATGTCAAACATGCGAGCCTCATGACAAGGCTACCATCTTGTCACCTGGCTGGACCATCCCACCGAAGACAACCCCCCACTCTCGTTTCCTCACTCTTGTTGCCTGACACAAAATTCCATACGGCTCGCAAGCAAAATGGACACCCTACCAGATGAGATTATTGTTTATCTATTCTCTTGTAAGTGAACCCAACTTGCCTTGTGTTCTGCTATGTTTTGTTTCTAACCAGGCCGCAAAGTCCTCACACCACCCGAGATCGTCACAACCAACCTTGTGTGTCGCCGGTTCCTTAGAATCGGGCGTGATAATAATTTATGGCGCGACGAGTGCTTCGAAATTTCAAGATTCGCAGTGAATCTACGGCGGAGAAACCTAGCAAAGCGGGTGTTTGCAGGCAGGCCTGGTTTTGAAGATCTGCCAGGGCCTGAAAAGAAAGACCAGCCCGAACACCCCGTGACATCAGTGGCTCGCCATGACTGGCATAGCAGCAGTGAGAGGGCAACTGAGAAAATACGCGTGATGGCTAACTGGGACCCCTCGTACCAAGACGAGAAAGTTGACTGGTATACGGAGTATATTCATCGAACGGCACCCATCGGCGTCAGGTGGTTTCAAAAACCTTTGAAACAGGGCGTTGGGACTGAACAGCCACTAGAGGCCCGCGGTATTGGGGCACATTATCTTCCCGGTAGTGAGGATGTGGGAATGACCATTGCCCCGCTAGAAGATGGCAGCGTTTGCCTCTGGGATGTTAGAGGCAGCATCATAGGTCAAAGTGCACAAGGATCCTTGCGCGGTACTGGGCGAGGAGATGCTACCTGCGGGATTACGGATGGGGTCAGTGTCAATAGCGATATAAACAGGGCGTTCATTGCCGTCAATAAATGTGGGTGCCTCTATAGTAGAGGATTCGAATACACCAAGGGTAGCTAACGAATCACAGCTGTTACGGAAGTAGACTTACAGACACTCCGAACAGTAAGTCGGACACGCTATCCATCATACATATCAGCCATGTCTGAAGCTCGAGGCACAACGCCAATAACCATTGGAACATATGACGACTTACACCTATACGATCCTCGCAGCCACAGAACAAGCCCTCCAGAGGATTTCGAGTCTGACCGGCTCGAAGGGGGCCAACTTAGGGCTCCAGTATCCCGTACAGCGCCCGAGTTGCTAAGGGATTACAATATTCAAGGTCAGTTCACAAAGCTGGTGCCATTGTCGATCCTTCATATGTTAGGCTCTGGTGATGATGCGATTAGTGACATTTTCGTTGCTGGTCGATTTACTAGTATCATGAACTATGATAGAAGGTCCCTTTCTAAGCCTCGGGCTGTCATACACTCTGGGGCGAGACTTTCTGCCTTATCATGTTTTCCTTACTCTTTTTCAAAGGACGCGGCTGCCAGCATGAGACATTCCGAATTGTCTTTGGGCGAGGTGCGCGCAGTAAAATCAACTCCAGGGAGCACGCTCATAGCATGTGGCGAATATGGGGGTAGAGGCTCGTTGGATATTTATGGCCTCTCAGAGCTGTCTTATTATCTTCCGGGGCGGAGTCTGCATTCCGCATTCAAGAACAGACTGACTTCGTCGACTACTATTATACTGTCCGTGATTCCACATGGGTCTCGCCTCGTTTTATCTGACGGGAATGGCAACCTGAAATGGGTCGAGCGGGATGGTCTCACCGAGGTGCGTCAGTGGAATATTACCCACGAATTTCCGGATAATAGGCCGCGGGGAATATTTGGAACTGTGGATAGCGAATATGAAGCTTCTGTGGATATTGCCCGAAAGCTACTGCCGACGAGGAAATATGGGGCTCCGGCAGGTGTTAACATGGATAACCTGCTGTTATGGAGCGGAGAGAAGATTGGGCTGGTCCAGTTCTCGAGCAAACAAGACAGCGGGGCTGCAGACTTTGAAGAGGTTGCAAAGTCGCTTGAGGAGCGCCAGCATGACAACTCTGAGAGGGCATATAGAGAATTGACGCGCAGGGCGCTGGAAGTCCAGGCTGACGAAACAAGACTGATGAGAGGCCTCGGATTGTCCGGCCCCTAGTTTTACTTCATGCTATATTGGCGGCAGAATATATTTTCCTAGATCATACTGTATTGGCCAGTTGTTTCATGTCGCTGCCACCGGAGGTAGGATCAACAACCCAGCCTACAAAGGGCATGGCTGGTCGTACTATCTCATGGGAGGTGCTGGCTGGGGGAAGTTTGTGGCGTATCCTACCAACCCCTGTGGTAATAGGATACAGGCATTGTATACACATGGCCTTGAGGCTGTGGCCTATGGGTCTCAGCTGGTCACGCTGTCAACTTACTTGGCTTTCCAGCTTGCCGCTCTCCTTTCAAGGCTCCCTATGGGAGCACTGGACTCTCAAACTCAGGCCACTCAGGCCACCTGTGGCATCCAAACTTGGAGTGAGCTATATTTGAGTGCGCGAAGCAGCGCCAGCAAGGTGAGACCGAATGAGGTGGTCCTAGTGATCCTATCGTGGCGAGGGTTGGCCATTGCGAGCAAGCCAGGAACCTTGGCAACCAATCTCCAGTGGGCTATATAGCCATCGAGGACAGGATATCACTTCTTATGTACTTCTCGCGTACAAGTATGCATCAGTAAGACCTTGAGGGCCAAACACGGATAGTCTTGCAGGCAATTCGCCGTAGGGGGCGGTCACGGAAGAGGCGGTCACGGCTGACTGAGAGCGGTGAGAATAAAGAATATCTCCACATCGTTATCGGATTTTCAATACATTATTATTCATGAAACTGCTCATTTCGCAGCCACAGATCAGAGTCGTTAGAGATCTTGCCCGTTGTTGCCCAGGTATACAGGAAATAAAATTTCAAACCCAAAGCTTGGAATTGGTTAACTCGATGCGCGCTCGGCACTCAACAATTGAGAATTTAACTTCGTCATCATGCCGATCGCTGTAAAAGCTGCACAATGCGCATCTATTTCAATAAAGTGTACGTACGCGCCTCACCTATGCTTATTGGAGGGACTGGAGGGACTAAACAGCCTCGCCGTCCACACACCTATTTTTTGTGGTTTTCGGGCTATTTTACGGTTGCAACCAGTTGTCTGTGCTGCAGGACCGCCATGGGTTCGCCTCACTTTCAACTTTGGAATCCCGCCCGGACCCCTCCTGCACTCAACTATCTATATTACGACTCTAATCTTTCAACAAAAGCAAAAAATGTTATTTTGTCGTTCAGCGTGATGGATTTGAAAATAATTACAACCAGGAAGCATGTCTCGAAATGGCCGATGTGCTGTTGAAGCTGTGCCTCGAGATGGCTTCCAAAACCACCGACCGATGGACTACCACGGTCGAGAACGCAGATATCCTACACCCTACCACCGCCCGTCCGTAGGGATTGATAATCGGTCAAAACGCAAAAACCCCAAACGCCGCTCCAACGGAGCTGGCTATTTTATAAAGGGCTCGAACCTTACAAGCCCACGACCTCAGAATACAGCCTCTTCGCTTGGCCCAGATGCCGGACGGTTGACAGATGAAGAGGCTAGTCGGAGGGTGGACAGGTGCTTCAAGAAGCGGCAGAATAATGTCCAGGGACGAATCTTGTGGAAGAATCTGAATAGCGACTTGGCACTCGGACTGGAATCGCTAGACAACATCCGCATCGCTGCGGACAATGTTTTCTTCGATGGGATGCTCTGCGGGAAAGTCAAGTGGAGGTGGTCCAGGGAAGGTGAGGAGGGGTTCGAGACCGAGCTCCTGGGCTCAACGACGCCGCAGTATTCGCCGGAGACCGGCATCGAAGCCAGGATTGTGCTGTCACGGCCCCTCCTACTGTCCGGGAGGTACAGCAGGGACCTGACCCTGTCGACCTTCCTCCACGAGCTGGTGCACTGCTACCTCTTCATCTGCTGCGGCGACCAGGCGCAGAAGGACGGCGGGCACACGCCTGGATTCCTACAGATTGTGCAGCTCATCAACGGCTGGATCGGGAACTCGCGCCTGCGCCTCTGTAGCATGAAGGCGGACCTGGACCACTTCACGGTCGGCTCGGAGGATTTGCACCGCTGTCCTGCGGATGTAGATGGCGCGTACCAGCCGCCATCTACGAGCCAATACGCCGACTTCGGCGACTGCACCTTTGTGTGCGGTTCTAGCCAACATACGTTATCGCTAGGAAATGGAGATCCCCTGCCAGGGTTCGAGGAGATTCACAGGAACGTTTCTCTGCCACCATTGGCATATGTTAGTATGCAGGAGCGGATGATGCAGCCACTGGGTGGATCGGTTAGCATGCCTATCGTTGTTGAATGAGTAGTGCTCTTATCCGTGTTAAAATTCTCTTGTCTTCGTTATCGTACTATTATCTTACTTTCAATGCGTTGAACGCGATTTGGCGGCATATTATAAGGCGTTTTATATCTATAAAGGGTTTAGAGTCTCGAGTTTTTTTAGCATACAGTACCAGGAGCCATTATATCCTTGGCTTTGAACCATGTACAGTACCATTCAATGTGAACCAATCCATTTCGCGGGGCGGCAGTGTTGTGCAACCGTTTCATTTTTGTTGGATACTTCGTATGCGGACCCCACGGCTATTCTAACCACGCTTCCTCTGCTCATTGGAAATGCTGTCAACTATAGGACAGGTATTACAACAAGATTTTCATATCTGGCGCAACCCTGGGAGGAGTCGTGGCACAACATCGTCCTGTGTACATTTTGATTCTGAGGTAACGTTAAAAATTGAAACTCCACTCCGACTCCAGGTGCTTGACATACCATTATTCAGCTGCTCTGCACGCCGACATGCCCGCATCACAGACACATCGGCTCTATAGTAACTTTTCTCCCCATCGGAATACCGTGAGACCCGACTTAGGCCCCTCACCGATCAATTTCCTGCCACCGAAACGGGGCTCCAGACCTTCCAGGTGAGTTGAACTTCCACGCGCCTCTCTCAGCCACTCATTCCGCCACCTCCTCCTCGCGGTTCCTCTCCGGGCTCCTCGATCGTGACCTCGCCCTCCCCTTCGCAGCGGGCGCTCTCCCGCCCTTCTTCGGTGGCGGCCGCACAAAGACGAAATCGACTGTTACGGTTTGATCCAGGAGTTTCGTGCCGTTCGCGCCATTGACTGCTGCGCGCGCCTCGTCGAGTGTTGGGTATTCAATCAGTGCGTATCCCTATCCCTCACATTAGCTCTCTCATCCCAACAACTGCCCCCAACGGAGCCTCATCCATCCCCCGCGGAAGGTAACTTTCTTGTCCCCCCACCCCGGAACAGCGCCGCGCGACGTACCTTGACATAACCCGTCCTCCGGTCCAAATTCAGGTGCAGATTCTTGATCTCTCCGAAATCGGCAAACTTGTCCGTGATATCCTCCTCGTTGGCCTCCTCGTGCACATTCGACACGATGATGATCCAGCCCTCGATCGAGCGCACCGCCGTGGCGTTGGTGAGCGTCTGCATGGATGCGTTCTTAGGCTCCTCGGAGGAGGCTGCGACGGTTTCGGTGGGCGCGTCCGCGACCTCGACGTCTACGTCCATTGCTGTGTCGGCCATTTTTGCTGGGGTTTGTTGGAGGAGTTGGCGTGTTGGTTTGGTTGGATTGTGGAGTTGCGGGTGGGATAGATGCGGCGGTTTGGGAAGTTTTGGCAGCCTTGGTGTTGGGTGAGGCTAAAGGTGGTCCAAGCTTGCTACGTGCGCTAAGAAACTGGGCGGGAGGCCAAGCGTTGGGGAGTACGACGGGTCATCACCCACTCCCTCGGGATTCTCAAAATAATATATTACGGGTTTATTATTAGGTTGTTTGGGGTTTATGTAGAAGGGCTATTTTTGGAATGTGGTTTACGTTTAGAACTCGGTATCACAAAAATAAATATAAGAGAATTCCCTAAATTTAAATACTATATTTTGAGAATTTAAGCTTCTATGTTAACTTTGAGCCGCATAGTCTCCGAAAACTGCAACCATGACCCCGAATTATTCCTTAAGCTCGTGCCAAAACCCCCCCCCCAGAGGCTACTTATAAACTCCCAGAATAGCAATACAAACCCGAAGAAACAGGGCCCGCAGATCCCTCGAATAGCCCATTCACCAATGTGTTGTGGAGACTTCCCGCCGTTGGATTCCATTTATAAGACCGATATGTTGTATGCGGCCCCTTCTAATTATACACAGCGCCTGGGCAATTTATTATACATTTCCCATACCCACATCGATCACATTAAACTACTTCCTTAATTTCCATCTCCGTGCCATTCCTCTCCAGACCCTCCAAAAATGACCTACCCAACATCGACGCTGTAAGGATCCCACCCTTCAGCCGATCCTGTATACCCGTATCCCGCGCGAGCAGCAGAGCAGCCTCTCCCATACAGACCCCCGTGAAAGTATACGGATCAACATTAACCTTCATATTCCCAATCACCCGCTGCCCCTCCGTACTATCCGAAACAGCAGACGTACGGGTGACGAACGTGCATTTCTTCCTGAAGCTCAACGCCGGCCCATCACCCTGCTTGAACCAAACTCTCTTAATCAACCACCGGATCGGCAACAGGCAAAAGAGCAACATGGTAGTATGCATAATGAAGTGCCAGAGCACCGCAATCACCGGACCCGGCATGCGCGCCCAGGCATGGAAATCGAAGTTCTCACCGTACGCCTCTGCGTCGTTGTCCGCGGCTAGACCCCAGCTACGGTTGACGTAGCATCGATCCACGAAGGCCTGGGGGTTGGCACCCATCCAGCCCAGTCCGGGGATCTTGCGGAGGCCGAAGATGCGAGACGCGAGAGAGGGCGTTGAGGGGGGAAGACTCCGGTTCGGACGTCTTGGGGAGAGGGAGAAGGGTGCGAAGAGCTTGGCGAGAGAGGAGAGGGAGTATTGGTCGAACCCGCGGATGACGGAGTTTATGGTGCCGCCGCTGATGCCGCCTTTGATTTCATGGACGGAGAAGTCTACCCTGGCTGTGGGAGAGGAGAAGTTGGTGCGGATGTAGTCTACCACGGCGAAGGTGGATATGTCCGAGGGGACGGAGTCGAAGCCACAGGATGGAATTAACTTGTGGGTTATTAGCTAGAGGTACTAGGTGTGATACGAAGACCGCGATCGACTGCGGAAAAGTCTAATTGGGGAGCGGGAGCTTACAATGGCACCTGTCTTTTGTGCAGTTTCATGGTACTTCTTTATCATGTCCAGGATCCACGGGGTTTCTCCAGTGCTAAATATAACAGAGTCAGTAATTGCAGAAATACAAGTCCTAGTTACATACCAATCCAAATAATGAGTGCCATTCTTAGCACATGCCGCTAACATAGGCTCTCCAAAGTCCTGATATGGACCGACAGTCGCAATTATCACTTTAGTTTTCCGAGCCAACCCCTGAAGCTGGTCGTCAACTAGTCCGCATACTTCAATTGCTATAGGTACAAATTAGAATTGTAGTAGCACTCCATACCAACAGAACATACCTGGTAAAGCCCTCGAACTGTCTTTTGACTGTAATTCGTCTCGTAGACTCTCGAGCTTAGCTTGTGAGCGACCTGCAATCGCCCATCGTAGATCGCTAGGTAGTTTAGCATGGATGTGCTCCGCGCACAGTTTCCCAGTGTACCCAGTGGCGCCGAAGAGCACCACCTCATACTGTGGTGATTGTTCCGCTGTCATGGTTCTAGTGGCAAGGTAAACCTAAATAGAAGGAACACAATTGCTGTAAGAATGCACGCTTATTTATTCCGATTCAGGCATAGAGCGAATAGCATCATTCTTTATATTCTGCTGTCGAGGTTCCTTCCCCTATAGCCCACATGAATTAGGCCGAGGTTGGAGCTTAGATCTACGTCAATACCCCACGTTTCACACAACAAGTTTTTTCTCCTGTAGTACAACGGAGACACGGTATCTGAAGTACCGACACTAGGTGGAACGCCGCCGAGATCTTTGTAGATGCTACTGTGTGCACTAAAGGGGCGTGCAAGGCTAGTAGACTGGATGGTAGCTGCTCTACACGCTCTTTGATACAACGGCGAGCTTCGGTGCTTTCGGATGATTAAATTTCCCTCTTCTGCTTGAAACGGAGCCGGAGCCGGCACAATGGCCCATCTTTAAACCGGCGGAGCGTTATGAGGCCCGAACCGCACGAGCTGCCCAGGCGATGCCGAGACAGATTTCCATCTCCATCTCCACCACCACAATAGTAAGCAACCATGCACATATAAAACACAAAAACCGGGGGCCCCATTTCGAGTATTCCGCCCCCCAGAACAAAATAACCCACTTCCGAGATCACAAGCCTCCTCCAATCCGCCTACACCCACAAACTCCCCCTACCTCGTAACCCCACAGCGTAGTTTGCCCAAGTNGGGTGGCAGCGCGGGTATCACCAGTTTCGCCCTTGTCAAACCCATTGATGGGTGCGGGGTACCTATTTGGGGGCCAAGAGTGCTGCAGATGCCGAAAAGAGGGGAACATAACAACGGGAATAGAGAGAAGTCAACAGAGGCAGATACTATGTAGACAAACGAAGGCGCAAGGCTCAAAAGGTTACGGTTGTCTCAATATCTGCATTTCACCCCCGCCTGCACTACCTATCTAAACTCCCCACCTGCTATCCTCCTCCCTCTTCTCAATTCCCCGATTCATCACCTCAGCGTCGCCGCGCACCCCCGGAAACTACACTCTCCTACTCCCACATCCCGTCGTGTGAACATCATATGCATGTTTCTCGTAACCATCTCTTCTCCCCCCACGCTACAAAAATAAAAAAACGCCGTCTCCTTTCCACCGCCCATTTCGTCCCCGTTCCGTTCGTCATTGAATGAACCACCTTCCCCCAAGTAAAGCCTGCAAAGATAATACCCGCGAGTGCTTTTGTTTGATATAGCGCGTTTGGATGACTGTGCTGGAATGTTGCGACCTCGGAGTTGTGAGATGGTAGTACAAAGGTTGTACGTAATAGAAGTAGATGGGCTGTGCTGCAAGCCAAAATAGCTAGAGGGTACATTCTCAAAAGTTTCAAATGAGCTGAGCACATGGAACAAAATCGACCATATCCGGCGTAGATATGGCAATATCTAGCAACCCCTGGGAGCAGCACCATCTGTAGAAAATTTTCTGACCATATTGAGAGCTTCTCATTCATCATCCGAGGCATCTTCATCCATAGGGCTGCCCTGCTTCTGCTCCACTTCAGCTTTCTTCTCTTTAGGCTTGGCCGTCTTTGTCGTCGTCGACACTGTAGGTTCCGAGTCCCTGCGTCCAAGCCCGCCCTCAAGCGAGTTCGCCA
The DNA here is from genome assembly GCA_001630595.1 of Pseudogymnoascus sp. BL308. Lineage (NCBI taxonomy): Eukaryota > Fungi > Ascomycota > Leotiomycetes > Thelebolales > Thelebolaceae > Pseudogymnoascus > Pseudogymnoascus sp. BL308. The sequence continues at coordinate 19,701 of LMYD01000718.1, forward strand.
ACGTTGGTGTATTCGCCTGGCTTCCACCACGCTGGCCGTGGTAATGGACCACCTGCGGCGGAGCCATGCCCGCCTGCGTAGTTCCAAGGAGGTGCTGGGGGTACGGATGGAGGTCCTTCGACGACGTGCTGAATGTCGAGACGATGGGTTGCTGGTAGCCATTCCCTGCGCTGCCATTTCCGTTGGTAGCCGTAGGCGTCTGGCTGAAGCCCTGCCCATGTTCCGCTTGAGTGGGCGTACCGCTGTCTGCTCCGCCAGGACTGAACATTCCATCGACCTGCCCCGTGAGACTGCTTAGTCCACCTTGGATATCGCGGAGCAGGCGCACGTATTCTTCAGGGACGAGGCCACTTTCGCGAGTCTTTGGGTCCTCGGCAACTAACCATCCTTGGCCGTGCCTGTAGGAAACCCAAATGATCTGGCCTTCAACAAGAGGAAGTTCGTTCTCATTCTCGCGCTCAAAGTCAAATAGTGCAACTGCCTTGCCATGCATCTCCTCATCCGGCGATGCAATCGTAAATTGGTAATCTCTGGAGTAGCGGGATTCATCTCGTGCCCTACTCGGAGAGGAAGATCTGCTCGACACGTCGGAGTCGGACTGGTATGTCGGGTTCTGCGGGTTCTCGTTGTTATCTGCATAAGTGCGGCTGGGCAGAAGACTTCCAGCAAAATGAGAGTCCCTCCTACTTCCAGTGTTTTCAGTTGGCGCAAGATTGCCCTGCCACGCTTGACCAGCAGGAACCGTCACGATTTCTCCGCCTGGGCCGTTGGCCTCGGAGCCATTGCTCACGTAATATCTCTCGCTTCCGTCGCCATTGCTTCCTGCATAGAAACTCCGATCCTGACCGAAGTTATCTGGGCTGAGCAAGTTGGGGTTGCGCTCCTCGCCTTCTTCCCGGGTCCTTCCTCGCCCGCGACCGCTTCCATGCGAGTGGTTGGATGTCTTGTGTTTCTTATGGCGAGAGCTGATGACTATAGGGCTCTGGAGATCTTCGTCTTCGCTCCATGGGGGCCCATCTCCAAAGTGTATAGGTGGCAACTCTCCGCCTTTGGCCAGTCCGGTACCGGCATGGGATCCAATTTCCCAGCTTCCTCGGCTGTCCCAAGATGTAGGCGGATCCGAGAAGCGGTTTTGCGACTCGCTGGCGGGAGTAGAGGTTCCGGAGGGTGGGTTCGAGGGTTCGGGCAGCGGGCCGTAATGGAGTGGGTGGTGTATTCCATAAGCAAAGTCGCGCACTGTTGTGTAGGGCAGGCTTGAATGGAAGGCCGGGAATATGTGAGATGGGGGCCGCGATCTTGATGGTCGATCCGAGGTTATGGAGTATTGCGAGAGCCTATTCTTCGACGCATGGGAAAGTGGTCGCTGTAGGTTGGAACGCCGCGCCGGCGGTGACGTGATTAGCGGGGGCAGTGGTGGATGGTTCGGATTCGGTGACAATGATGCTGGCGCTGGAGAAGTCGACGGCGACGAGGTCGTCGACATGACTTCGGTCATTGTCCCAGATTTATCGCCAGCAACAGCGAGTTGCTCCTCACGGCTGAGATCAGGGTCTCAGAGTGTCTGGTTCAGGCCAATCCACACCCGGCAGCAAGCCACTCGGTATCCTAAACTTCGCGTGCGCAGTCTTATGCTGGTGTCGGGAGAGAGGATGCGAATGTCGCGGCGACGAGGGCAGAGAAAGTAATCGAGGGTATAAGGCAACTTTAATCGCGCCGGAATGGGGCGCTAACAGAGTAGTCGCTGTAGTCGCTGGGGCGAAGCGCCGAAAGATTAATATGCGCCCTGCTTCAACGCGCCCTCTAGGGGGGGGTATGATGCCAACCAGTGGGCTTGAGGGTAGAAACAAGATGTTGTTTGTGTGTGTACTGAAAGTAGAAAGTGTGAAGGTAACTGTGTGGCCCTGTATGGCGCTGTACTTTCGAGTACCCCTCACTAAGACAGGCTGTGGGAGGGCCTTGTTCGCTATCGCTCGTATTGGAGAGGCGATCGTTTGGTCGTATAGGTAGAGAGTCACCACAGGATTATCACGCAAGCTAGAAGAGAGTCGCGATCAACCACGTGACTATATATAAGGGATCTTTTTGAAGTCAAGGAAATGAAGCTTCCTGGGTGTGAATTTCGGGGGGTGGGCGGGCGTTTAATTTGTGGTATTTTTGCCGTTGGGTGCGGGTTTTGGAATGAGATTTGAACTTTCGAGACTCGGACAGAAGATGGGCGCACGGCGCACGAGGCTATTCTTAGACGTTTCATGTTCTTCTTCCAATCGCCATCGAGCCATGTTTTGGTGGCCGTGGGATGGACGCAAGGGGACTAGCGTGTGAATTGGAAATATGCTGTGGCTAGTGTCAGTGTTTGTGCGTTCTGTTTCTGTTGATTGATCCTTCCCTTCCCCCCCCCGAAAAACCAACCAACAATCATCAAAACACCAACAAAACGAACAAACGGTGACATCCACAGCCTCAGTCTTCCACGACGAGATTGTTCACTCTGGTAAGCTCATCTCTGTCTCTATATACCTACCTCCATAACTCTCCCACCTGCCTGCTTCCTGATGATCACTTATTGGAGCTGTCTTATCTTCATGATGACACAACTTTTAATTAATATACAACTTTTGACTGAAAAAGCACATCACAAAAGCTCTTCTTTGCTATCTCAAGCTCTTCACAAGGCTTCAGCTAACATTGGCAACCTCTAGATACCGGATGTGACTGTTCTGCGGTGGACAGTAGACCATGCTGTCTAGCTGAAACTTTTACACTCTCGCCCACAGCTGTCTTCCATCCCCACACGACAACTGCAAGCTCTACCACCCGACAAATTCACAATGTCACAACCAGATGCAGCAGGTGCGGCCCCTGCCAGCGACGTAACTGTTGCCAACGGGGGTCAGCCAGATGCTGGTGGATTCAAACTGAAGTTCTGCACTGTTTGTGCGAGTAACAACAACAGGTTTGTAGCCCTCATCGTATGATACCTACCTCCAATCACTAAACTCAGGTAACACAGATCCATGGAAGCACATCTGCGCCTCGCGGCCGCCAACTACCCCGTCATCTCATTTGGCACGGGTTCCCTGGTGCGTCTGCCGGGAGCTTCCATGAACACCCCCAACGTATACCACTTCAACAAGACCTCGTACGATAGCATGTATAAGGAGCTTGATGCGAAGGACCCGCGCTTGTACCGGGCAAATGGGATATTGAACATGCTTGACCGCAATCGCAACGTGAAATGGGGACCGGAGCGATGGCAGGACTGGCAGGTGGGATTGCCTAGACTAGATCATTCCAAGGAGAGGGGGTTTGAGGGGACGGAGGGGGGAGTTGCTGATATCGTGATCACCTGTGAAGAGAGATGCTGGGACGCTGTAGTTGACGACCTCCTCAGCCGAGGCTCGCCGTTGAACCGCCCTGTTCACGTCATCAACGTTGACATCAAGGATAACCATGAAGAGGCCTTGGTGGGCGGACGTGGCATCTTGGACCTCGCAGAGTCGCTGAACAAGGCAGCTGCCGAGGAGCGTGAGATCCGTGGAGCCTCTTCGTTTGACCAGGGCAGTGCTGCGAGTAGGTCGGGCTTCGACGAGAGGGTCCCGGATATTATTGGTGAATGGCAGGGGCGATGGCCAAACCTACCCGCGACGTGGACGCTGGCCTGGTTTTAAGACAGGGTGGCCCATGCTTTGCTTTTATGCTGGTGGCGTTTGCGCGAAGATATACCCAGTTAACTCAGTTGAATAAGAATCACCACAATACTCGTGCCGCCCCAAAGTTTGGAGGGTGACTGTAGATGACAACAGCAATTAAAATCCAAGTAAACGCGTTCAGTTGCTCAGGGCGGTAGCTGGTAGGTTAGGTACTAGCAAATGGAACTAAAGGGATAGGTTCTATGCCTTTAAACTGCCAGTATCGACCCTGATCCCGACCCCAACCCCGAGCCGGAGAGATATCAGCCTCTTCGCACGAGTACAAAATGTGCCAGGAACCATGCCACCTATTGTTCCAACCCCATACCAGCCACTCGGCTTGGACGAAACGACGAAGAAATGAAATAAATGCATTGTAGCATTATACAATTTGATGAGCGCCGTCTCGACACAAATGGATATTTCCGTACACCCGGTCTCGCTCGCCTCGTTCGTCATGTTGCACCGGAACACCCGAAACACAAAGCAAACATTAACGAAGTGAATCGTCAGTGAAACACCGTGCACCTAGTCTGCAGAATCTTCTAGCCATCATCATGATCATGGTCGAAATTGGAGCTGCTGCGCATACTACTCTACATTCTCCATACCCAGTCCTGGATTTGTACTGGAATTGTCTTACTACTCGCGAGACTGGTGCATACGTACGCCATCCATTGGCAAGTACAGTACAGTACTTTTGTCGCGCGGGCTGGACCTGGACTCTGCTAAAATCCTTAGATTGTGGTGTTATGCGCTTTACAGGGGGTTCTCATTCGGGTTGTTCCTGACTAGAGGGGCAGGAACAAGGGCCAATAGGGCCATTAGGGGGGTTTGATTGGATAAGTCGGCGATCTGGGGATAAATTTCTGGTTGACTGGTAATTGACTGGTACCTGTTCCATCCTCGCCAGCCTCTCCCGCCCTCTCCAACTTTCGTCCTTTCCTCCACAATGGGCTGTGTAGCTGCGTACCATCCATGGAATCCATGAAATCCATGAAATCCATGAAATCCATGACGGATCATTACTTGGTTTGGCACTGCAGAACTATAGTCACTCTAGTTCTGGATCAGAGAATGGCACAATGGCACAACTATCTACGGTATTGTACAATATAGAGCAGATCATCTTCACAGAAGAGCACATCACTCACCACCGTCCACCACTCATCATGCTTCGATCATCAATCATACTTCACTTTCCTTATTTATGAATTCTCATATTGCGATTTATGATCGATGTACCTTACCGTACCATTTGTCACCCAAGAGTACTTCCCCCCAAAACTATATTGCGACTCATTTTAAAAAGAAGCTTCTGTAATTCCCAACCCCTTGTTGATATACCGTCCCACTTGGCTTCGCCCCCCCGAGAAGACGTGGGAAGGACGTGGCCAGGAAAGGAGTCGAACGGGAAATCCGCTGCACATCGAAAGTGGAAGCGTGAACACTTTTGCACCTTTTAAATTACTTTTGGAGCGATCGTCTCTGCTGTACTTCTGTGCCGCACCCGCACACCCAGTTCACCACAGTCCACATCAGTACTGAACCATCAAATTCTGTACTCTGTGCTCCCCTTACCGCCTGGCTGTCGCATGTCTCGTCGGCCAAAGTCTGTGTGTTCTGCGTCTACCGTGTCTCTTTCTGTGTACCTCGAAATAGGGAAATCCGACAAAATCCCATCCTTTTTTATACCGTTTGTGCTGTGTTCTGGGTACAGCGTACTGCGTACATAAAGTCTATCTGGATCACAACAGCCACTTTTTAGCGCTATCCGACCACGCGCCGCCCACCCTCACCACTCAACTCACCTCCCCTTCCACTTGTGGCCCTTTCGCCATAATTCCCACCTTTCCACCCCCATTCAACTTTCAGGGCCCCGATCCTCACCTCGCCCACGCTTCAATCCCCTTCTCGACAAAAAGTATTGCTGTTGCTCGCTCTACTTTTTACTACCTCCACCAAAACGGCTCTTGAGATTCGAGCCGTCGAGGGGTTCTGAGCTGGTACCTCGCCGAAGACTGCGTGCGGTCCTCCCCTTACCACAACTTTCTTTCAAAACTCCCGCCCACAACGTCCACCCTCGCGCCGTCCTTGCCCAACGCTACGAGCAGAGCTACGAATAGCGAATCCCATACGGTTGAAACGGCGGCGCTCTGAAATAATTCACGAGATTCATGTCTGACGCCAATTACACTTTAATGTACAATTAAGAATAATCGCCGACGTCCTGCGTTTCAAGATCCGACTCTTCGAGCCCACGAACCCGCGGACACATCTGAACATATTTTATTTGAACGAGAAGAATACAAGCCGAGGAGGGAATATATTTTTGCAGCGAAACCCGGATCACCTACTGTCGCTTTGTCGCAACCAGCCTGTCTGTGGACCTCCCCAATAAAGCGACTCCCATACAATGAATCGAAGCCCCGGACCTTTGTCCCCAGTCTCAATAGGAGGCGGAAGCGAGTGGTCGGGCATCTCCAAATACCAGGGACTCGAGGAGAACCCTCCATACTCCCCGAACAATCGCGGAAACCTCATAACGCCACCGGTCTCGAGCGGCTCCAACGGGATAATGAACGGAGGAGGCTTTCCTCCCAGGGGGCCGGAGAGCCAGAACGGAAATGTGCCTTCACCGCCAGCGTCGATAGCGCGCTCCAGCATCCCGACAAGCCTGTACAATGGGTCAATGAACGGAGGGCCCGCCGGTGGGCGAGACAAGAGGGACGAACAGTTTGAGGGCATACTGAGTGAGCACTACGTCTCCCTCAAGAGGTTTCTTGCTGCATCTCTGCGCGATGAGAAGGGCAACCCGAGACCGAACAAGGCGCGAGACAAGCTGCTGCGGTTGTCGCCCGTGCAATTCCAGGAACTGAGTACGGATGTGTTCGACGAGTTGATGCGGAGGCAGGCTGCGGGACGAAAGCAATCCATCGCCGGACTGAACGACCAAAACGCACCACCGCAATTCCTGCTCCCCAAAGACACATTCCACCCAAAGCGCAACCAGGCGCGACAAAAACTGTCCACGCTACCGCCACCGCGGTTTAGGGATCTGGCTACCGACGTCTTTTATGAGCTGGAGAGGAGGTTTCCGAGATTTGCTGGGGGGGATATCAACAGGAGCGGGAATGGAACGCCGGTCGACCCCAGGATGCGGATGCGGAGGCCGTCGGAGGCCAGCTCGGTCTCGGGATACGCGAGGAGTGATTCTCGAGGTGGGACTCGCGGTCTGGGAGGTGGGCAGCCTGGGTCTCCGGGCATGCCACCGAACGACTATGGCCGGCCTTTGCCCAAGACGTTCCAGAGCAACACGCTGGTGCCTAATAAGAGTACAATGGTTGAGGATGACGACGATCAGGATAATGACTCGGATGCATTTGGATTAGAGAGCGCGGTAATAGCGGGCGTTGGTGCAAAATCAGAGGTATGTGGTAGTTATGAGTCGCGCGTGTCACCGCTAACCAGTATACAGGAGGATAAGAAGCAATTAAAGGAATACGAGGAACAGGTGGTCGCGCTCCAGGAGAAGGTCGGTGGGCTGGAAGAGAAATTACGGCAGAAGGACGAGGAGCTTAATGATATTCAGGACGGCGAACGTACCAGGTCGACAGCTGCGAATGCAGAGAAACAGGAGTTTTCGGATCTACGGCTGAAGCTGGAAGAGAAGCTGGCAGATGCTGAAAGCCTGAACGAGTCGCTGCAGTCGGAACTTGACAGGCTACGCGCCGAGCACTCGGAGACGGAGAGGGACCTGAGCGATCAGTTAGAACAACTGCGCGTGTCGGGAGCGGGGACTCGTGGGCCTGGGAATGAGGAACTGGAGCGCGAGAATGAGGAGCTGAGGGCTGAGTTGGAGGAGCAGCAACAGACGACGGATGATGTCCGACGAGAGGCTGGGAATTTCCTGAGGGAGATGAAGCTGCTCACCGAGCGCAACGGGACGTCCTGGGAGAAGGAGGAGCAACTTGTGATCCAGGTCAACAGGCTAGAAGCCGAGGTCGAGGACTGGAGGAACCGATACGCAAGGACGAAGACTCAATTACGAAATGTCCGGGCTTCGTCGATTGGCCTCACGATCCAACCTAAGCAGACTACGAGCAGCCATAACTCCCCAGATGGACTGGTCAAGGATGTCCACGTCACCAAGTTCCAGATCTCCATCGATGAGCTTCTACGAACCGCTCGCTCCGAGACCCCCGAGAACGTCGTTGAGTACATGAAGAACGTAGTCATCTGCGTCCGCAACATCACGCAAGACATCGACGCCTCCACCACCAACCCCGAGCTCGCCCAAGGCCAAGCCAAGCTCAAAGCCCGCGTCTCCGCAACAGCAAACAACCTCATAACCGCCTCCAAGAACTTCACCGCCGCCAAGGGCCTCTCCCCCGTCTCCCTCCTCGACGCCGCCGCATCGCACCTCACCACCTCGGTCGTCGAGCTCATCAGCACCGTCAAGATCCGGCCCACGCCCGCCGGCGAGCTCGAAGACGACGACAACGAGACCCTCCAGCCCATCGAGACGCCCAGCTACTTCCCCGCCACCAACGGCGACCGCAAGGACAGCAGCATCGCGGCGCCGTTTATGGGAATGCGCCAGAGCAACGTCTCGTCCATGTACAGCCCCGTCAACTCGCCTCGCGATTCTAGGGCCCCGCGATCACGCAGCGGGTCCAAGGCGGAGCCGTGGCGCAGATCGCTGTCGAGGAGTGGCCAGAATGGCGTGAATGGGAAACTGCCGCCGGCACCGCTGGGGTCGATGGGCGCGTTTGGGATTCGTGCGCAGGAGCAGCAGAATGAGATTGAGGATCTAAAGGTAAGCCCTGCCTGCACCCCTTGACAAGACCAACAAGTTCTGGTATTTGGTTTGTGTGATTTTATACTAACACCCCCCCTCAGATCTTCCTCGAAGACCAAACCGCCTTCCTCGTCCAAATGATCCAATCCCTCGTCTCAAGCATCCGCTCCGACAACGGCGTCGGCGCCATAATCGCCGAGCTCGCCTCCATCGCCGCCGTCGTCGAGAAGGTCATGTCCGCCACCGAGGCCTCCATGGACGGCTCCTCGGACGCCGCCGCCCAGCTCCGCCAGGAGGCAGCGGGTATAGTGCGCAAGCTCGAGGCGTGCCGCGAGCGCGTTCTTGATGCTGGGGAGCGCGGTGCTGAGCTGGCAAGGGAGGAGGCCGGGGACCAGGAGTGGAAGGTCTGGACGCAGGGGTTGCCGCCGGTGGCGTTTGAGATTGCGAGGGAGACGAAGGAGTTGGTCCGCGTTGTGGATGGGTTGGAGGAGGAGGAGGAGGAGGATTATGCGTAGGTGGTACGCGCGCAGGGGGGGGCGGTGTGGATTGAGGACACCAGTACATAAGGGAGGGTTGGGGGGAGAAGGGGGTTACCCCTGGTTGACCAAAGCGCGTTTTTTTTAGCGGGATACCTCTTTGATCGTGCCGGGCATTTTGGGCTGGCTGGCTGCCCCTCCAAAGGGGGGGCGGGGGCGGGGGGGATTAACTTTCGTGTGCTTGTGTTTATTTTTTGCGTGCGCCTTTTTGTTGCCCTCCCTCCCTCGGACAAATTGTTCGGGGCAGGTGGAGTGGCTCTTTTTCCGTTCTCTAGAGCGGGTTTTTATACTTTTTTGAGTTTTTCGTTGTTATGTGTGGAGGGAGGGAAGGATACAACAACATTCACGCGGTTATGGTTACGGTCGAATTGCATGGGGGGGGATGGAGACCTGAGGAGATGGGGGAGGGGAGACATAGATGCGGGGAAGGGGGGTTGCAGCGTGGTGATGCCACACAGCGCAGATGAGAGTTAATTCGCTAATTTGTATTACTATGTGTGCATCTGTTATTGTTTGGTTGTGTTCTGTGATTTTGGTGACTGAGGGGGAGGGGTTGTGAGGCTGGCTGTGAGGCCGGCTGCTTTTGGGGAGAGGGGGTGGGGGTTAGTCGCTGGAGAAGATAAAACGGTGCTGTTTACGCAAGGAAGCTGGACTGATCCAGCGTATTGGAGAGTTTGTGGCGAACAAGCTAGAGATGGGAAATGTGCTCGAGTTCTAGGAATTCATACTCGCATCGCGCATACTGAGGGTAGCCACTCGGTATGACTTGGGGGTCAGCGATGACGGTGAGAACCAACCGCAGCAGCGAGAACCAGCGGCGGCGGTGGGAAACGATAGTGAGAGTGAGAACAGTGACAGCGAGAACTTGGAATACCAGTGAGAACATGTAACCCCTAACCCTAAGTTTGGTTGTCAACAATACTTGAGCTTTTGCTGTATTGATTTCATCCTGATTCTCCTCTTGGAGCAATGATATCTCCATCTCATGGTTGTAGTGCTCCTGAGCATCCACTGCTGCTTGCTTCGTCTCAAATAAGCTCTTGCAATTAGTCTTACTTGTAAGGATTAGACTACGTCCTAGAACTAGATAGCATGTAATAGCCCTAAGGATGATGGTGCCGCGGTAGAAGATGAAGCACTCCAGCCCGAAGGGGCAGCGTTGCAGCTAGAAGCACTGCAGATAGACGGCAGATTAACAGCGGATGCACCTCCTTTAGATAACCCATCCTCTGACATATTAATCGGGCCATCATAGAATCGGGTGTTGACAGGCCTTAGAAATATTATCACTACTGTCACTAGTAATGACAGCGAGAGCCAGCGATGACAGTAAGAACCGGCAGCAACAGTGGGTACTAGCAACAGCTATAGAGACGCTCTGAGTCATATCGCCAATACCCCTTCCACCAACTCCAATAACGTCGACTTGCCCAGTTCCGGAAGCAACAACCTGTATACCCCACTCCTCCTACGTATCGATTATTCCCTCGCTCACAGTTACGGCGCAAAGCAAGAATATATTCCCTTCACAGAAGTTATCAATCCACAAGGGAAATGGACGCTTGTGATCTCTTCGACAAAAGATTCGCCGCGCTCAAGGAGCTTCGTTTCGTTATCCAGTGCATCACATCATTGGAGTGCCCTACTCGCCAATTGGTATCGAGGGGCAATCAGTGCTTCTCTGACTACTCCCGGAGAGGCGCCTAGTGTTCAGTACGTAAAAGACAACTTCGAACCACGGTTCACAAAAAGTAGAAAGTGCATCCAAGGGAAAAGAGCGTACGTCGGTTAGGAGTTCCAAGGATACTGAGGAGGACGAGGTCGATGGAGACAGTGACAAGGAAGACAGCAAGCTCGAAGAGTCCGTGAAAGATATGCTATTTAAAAACCTCGGCCACTTGATGAGAAGATCCATCGCATTCGGTCCATCGGCCCTAACAATATCCTCGCCGCTGCCATCCGTTCCGACAACAGGTATCAGTGACGACAGTGAGAACCACCAGTGACAATAACAACCGGCAACAACAGTAGAGACGCTCTAGGTCATATCGCCAACAAGCCCTCCGCCAACTCCAGAAACCTCATCCTGCCTAGTTCAGGAATCAACCCCCCCTCCCCACACAGCTCATGAAAACGAAGTACGAGAACTTCTACATCTCGATTATTCCCTCGGTCACGGTACAATCCAAGAATATATACCCCATCACCGAAGCTACCAATCTATTAGAGAAAGGAAACTATGTGGTGAAATCGATTCGGCAAAGATCCGCCAAGTTGAAGGAGTCTCATTTTGACGGGGAATCTTTGGCCGGCGGTTTCTTGAAAGCACTCGACAAGCTGCTTTTTCGACTAGAGTTAATTCTCGAGAGGGGTTTGGCGTGCTGGATAAGGTGCGTGGAACGAATTTGTTTATACTGTATATAGCGAAGGTGTTAGGCGAAGATGTTGGTATGGTGGAAGTGGATTCAGGGGTAGTCGGCGTTCAGGGAGATGGGATATTTATCAACCATCACTAAAGGCGAGAGCCTAAAAAGTAGGGGAGTGTTGATGGGAAAGCAGTAGTTTGAAAAGCTTGATACTATAACTTCTGGGTACGATGTGAATTTATAACCCCTGACCGTGGCATGCCCAGTACTCAATTCAGAGGGGCCAACGGACATTGATATAAAAGGACTTAAAATCTCTTACCCTTATCGCCAGACCCAGCGATATCTGTATATGAGATATGTTATAACATGTATCCACCAGATGAGGACAGGGAACTACGAGTGGCCGAGTGTCAATGTTTTTACTGTAGCCACTCGGAGCACCTGTTGTGATGAGAGCGGGAATCAGCAAGGACAGCGGGCACCGTTAATGACAGTGAGAACAAGCAGTGGTAATGAAAACTAGCGGTAACAATTATGTAAGAAGATACTACATCTTATAACTGCCATCACGTATTTGTAGAATGGAATCATTTGTGTGCTAGGCCCTCCCTGCTAATTGTTGGTTTGTCTCGTTTGTTCGTTCACTGCCATGTAAGATGTTGAGCTTTATCGTCTCCCCAACCTCATATGAGAGAACGAGAAAAGCAACGAGAAAAGCAATAAACCCACACCGTGACAATATCGACAGTCAGTCCCTCACGACGCGACGGACTACGATAACTCCAGGACGAGCAATATGCAATATTAAGCCACTGCAAGTATCGCTACAGTGATTTAGTCTATTACCTCCCCACCCCCCTGAAATGCAGATCCCATCGCACCCAAAAACGCCAAACTCTATCCCGACAGATCCCAGTCCAGCCCAGGCCTGTCAAATTTGCCCCAAAAAGACGCTTGCCGCCTGCTCTAGAAGAGAAAATAAAAAAAAGACAAGAGAGTGTGTGCAACGCCACATCAGCATATGGGCGTCTAGCTAGCAGAGCTTTTTTGTTTCATGCCAAGATGAGTTATTAATAATGTAACAAACAACATACTTCCAAGACCCAATACTTGGCAAACCTAATGCGCGTGCCCGTCGTGCGAGTGATCACGGCTGCCATCCGGGTGCGCGTGCCCATGACTGCTACTGCCCTGCGACCCGCCACCTCCATGCTGCGCCCCCGACAGCGTCGCCGGCGGGCTCTTGGTAGAGCAACAGCTCTTGCCCACGCAGTCGTCCACACACTCCAGCAGACATTCATCACCCTGCGCGGCGCGGGCGGTGCTATCCCCATCCGGCGCCTCGCCGTTGGCGTCACCGTGACCATGTCCGCTATCGAGGCAGAACTCGGGCTGGATGGTGGCGCTGTGGATGCCGTATGCGTGGAGACACTTGCGGACCGCCTTGGAGACCTCCATGTAGCGTGCCGCGCCGCCCTCGGCGGAGATGTGGAAAGCGACCTGGATGTGCAGGCTGGCGATGATCTGGGAGTCGGAGAGCTGCCAGATGTGGACGTGGTGGCAGGAGACGACGCCGGGGATGTTCTGGATGTCCTCCTTGATGTCGTTGACGTCGAGGTGGTCGGGGGTGGCTTGGAGGAGGATCTTGGCGGTCGCGGAGGTCAGGGGGATGGCGGAGCGGAGGATGATGAGGGTGATGAAGAGGGAGACGGCCGGGTCGGCGTAGAAGCGGTTCGGGGAGTGGGTGAGCCAGATGACGAGCGCGGAGATGATGACGCCGACGTTGCCGAGGGCGTCGCCGATGACGTGGAGTACCATGGCACGCATGCCCAGGTCGGCGTGGTTGTGGCCATGGCCCCCGCCGCCGTCCTTTCTGGGCTTGTTGTGATTGTGGCCGACGTGCCACGAGTCCTGACGGATAGCTTGGTAGCCGTAGCCATTACCTCCAACTGTCTTGAGGCCATCTGATGGGTTGGACCGGAGTGGAGAGTGCTCATTTGGCTCGTCTTCCTCACCCGTTGGCGATGAGGGGCCGGCGGAGTCGAGGTCGTCTGCGCTTTGAATGTCGTCCAGGGAGTTGCGGCTTGCTTCGATGATCTCCTGGCGGAAACTGGCGGGGTGAATATTGATATCAGAGGCGAGGCGGCTAGTTATGCTGCTCGAGCGGACCTTGGGGCGCTTCTGGCGAGCCGATTTATTGCTGCCGTATCTGCCCAGGTTAAGGGACGCATCGCTCGCCTTCGAAGTGCTTGCCGTCTCATCGGTGCTTGTATACTTGAGCTGTCTTTCCTTTCCTGAATCCGTGGAGCGTCTGGGAGGAGTTCGCGTGGCTCGTGAAACCGCAGCTTCTGGTAAAACATCCCCCACCCTCCCGGTCTCGTCAGCAGCATCGGTCGAGATGTTCTCAGCACCCATTTGGCCCTCTTCGGCCGTTCTAATTTCGTCATCATGGGTATGTCCCTCGTGGCCGTGTGCGTGCTCTTCAGGTCCATGTGAATGTCCATGTCCACCAAGAACGAAGAACCCCACGATGTTCGAAGCCAAGCCCAACGAGCCAACAATCAGGATGAGTTGTGGGTTTGTAATAGTCGCAATGTTGACGAATCTTGTAATGGCCTCAAGGATGATAGAGAGACACAGGGCAATCAGGAATACAGCGTTGAAGAAGGCGCCTAAAATTTCTGCTCGTAACCACTGTTGGAAAGTCAGATACGATTCTATATTTCGGGATTGAAGACACTTACACCAAAGGAATATTTATCTGAACTAGACTTCTGTGCGGCTTTCACGGCCCATAATCCGACGAGTAGAGATATAATATCGTTCAGCTATCCCCCCCCACGTTAGCGTAGCTCTTCCATCTCAAGCTCCAAGAGGCGTACCATATGAAAGGCGTCAGCCATCAACGCCAGCGATCCGACCCAGATCCCAACGCCCAATTCGAGGACGAAGAAGGCGATATCAATCACCAGCATCACAATAATCCGCGTCGACTTTGTCCACGCCATCCTGGCTGGTGGCGAGCTTCTGCTCCGATCTCGGTTTGTATGTTTGTCTATTCTATTTCGTCTAGTTGATGTGAAGGAGCTGCTCAAGCTGTATATTCGTCGCTGATCCAGTCTTGTTTCCGGACGAGCTTCAGTCAAACACAGCAGATGTCGTCGTCGTAAAAGCCAGATCCGCGAATGAAAGGTCTGTCGGTGACTGAGGTCGTACCTGCGTTGCCACAGTGCCTCATTCACAAGCAGCCTCGCGTTACTCCACCTCGAGGCTAGTGGACGAAATATGGAGATGCGATCGGAGGGACAGGCCGGAAGCTATGTTGTACAAGTACCTAAGCGATGGGCTGGAATGTTGGTAGTTGTATGTACGAGTACGTAAACAATCATATCACGCCATTCAATAAAGCAGTATTCTTGAAGCGGAGCAGTAAGGGGGATACGGATTTGTATTGATGTTGATAATTTTATATGGCATGTGGCCAATTTGATTTTCCTTGAATGCACCTCGCCACTACACGTAATTGTATGTACTGTACATGCACGCACACAGAAATCTTGACCGTTAGGAGGCGACACCCGCGCGGCTATCTCATCTCGGAATTGTGCACGGAGTTATCTTGCTTCTCTGGCCAGACCAACCCACCCACCCCCTCATCTTAGCTTGGGATAGATAGCACCGTGCCGTGAGAGTAGCGTAGCTGTAGCGTGGCATGGGAAGCATTGGACATTGAGCACAGACGTGGAGTTCGCATGAGAAGGTGATCGTGCGTCTGTAGTGTAGCCTTGTGAGATAGTGTTTGATATGTCACTTTTGTAGTCTACATGCTATGTAGTGTGTTGTTACCGTTGCTTCAACAACCTTCCCCGATTATTATCCAGCCTCATCTTTGTTTGTCAGTTTTCAATCCATATTCTAGTCGCCAGGCCCCTTCGTTGGCCCAACTATTATTATTTCTTCCAGATTATACAAGCTTGATCTTCTCCGTATCAGCTCCTCATGGACTCTTGGACACACACCTGTATATGTGCAGTGTAACTATTCTCACCATGATACTATTTGCGTGGGCCACAGTCAGCGGTGAATATAGAGGCGAGCTTGCGTCTCCTGTAGGTTAAGGCACCCATATATCTCGGTCCTCGCCTTGTATAGACCGAGGCACAGCTGCTTGGATGTCTCCTAGGTGTAGCTGTTTTCAGCGCCCTCTCTTACTATCCCTTATCTCAATCGCCACAAGGATGCCGAAGCAGGCGAGGCACAACTGGTCCCAAGGCGTAAGCAACTCCTTTGGCCGAATTAGGAATGGACTTACCAGCAGAATCACCAAACCTATCAGTGTGAGCTCGAACCCCCCAGCCAGAGCTTTACCTCGCGTGATAGCATTTTGCTGCCTCCACCACCGGAACGCCCCTAGCATTAGAGTCACCATCGCCATGCCCTGGCAGACAGCCCCGAGCGGCTTCCCGGTGATAAAGTACCCGATGTGCGGATCGGGGTTTATGCTCTTCTGTAGAGTGAAGAGCTGTGAGATGATAACGCCGAGCATGGACAGAGCCTGGGACGTCCTGAGGTAGCCGAGGAACGTACGCTCCAGAGCTGCAAAGCAGATTAGCCTAGCCCATCTCCATGTCTCCTTCAGTACAAGCTACGGAAATGAATCTGAAACACAAGGATCTGAGAAACGATGAGGAAATATAAACGTATATTGGAATACGGCAAGAATAGGATAGAGATCGAGCACGGCCACTGGAGGATCTATCATATCCGAGACATGTCGCGGGTAGGCCAATCGGCAACATTTACCACGAGATGAAGCGCGTATGAAGTGAAGTTCGCATAGTAGGACCGTGAGAGGCGTCGTCATTCGTTGCGTGCTGGGGTGCACGAGCTCGAAAGATCAACATTGAGCCTGCGGAAGTTGCTTCTCCGCCATCCAATCCAGTACCCTGGACAATAAAAAGGAAAAAGCGGCGAGACATCTTGATCCCGGCTGCGGATAAACACACCCGGCGTCCGTTAAACACCTAGAGGCAGACCCGAGACAAACAAAGAAACCGTGAAAATAGCGGGGGAATTTAGGGATTCCGTACCTAGATGATCCCGATTATAGGCCTGGTCGACGACAACACTGATCTGCCTCCTCCAGAACTTCTTCACCTCGAAGGGCACGCGCCGCAGGCCCTGTGGCGGGCCCAGAGACTTGCGAGAACGGGCGCGCGAGGTCGCCCGATGGTGCGCAGCAGACGCATCGCTGTACTGCGACCGATAGCGCTCTAGCTCATGAGCTTCCACGCCGTAGGAGCGCCTGCGACCTAAGTCCCCCTCCTCCCGGCTCGGCCTCTCGGCCGCCATAGTGCCTGTCTGTAGAGATATGCTCGGTGGATGTATGGATGGATGGATGCCTGTGCGTACATCGGGGCGAGATAAAAATAGGCGGGCGAACGGATTGCCGTGGGGCGTGAGTTGAGAACAGAGAGCGGGGGTGTATGCGACGTCCTGAGATGTGATTTGCTTTTCCGTTGTGGCGTGGAGAGAAGGATGGGGGTTTTGGATGTCAATTGCGCAATGCGCAACGTGGGCGACCAGGAAGTGGCGGAGAGGACCCTGCTCGAGGCAATCAATGACAAGCGGCCCTGGCGTGCTCTGTCGACATCTGCTTCACTTTAATAGATGGAAAAACCGCAGTGGATCAAAGGAAAGTAGATTGGGACAATCAGTCACATGGAGACATGGAAGGATAAAGATGAATTTGTGAGCCGGCGAGGTCGAGAGTGCAACTACGAGCACCCCTAGCTTGGAAGTTGAGAGCTAGCTAATAGTGATAGGTTGGGGTTGACAGGTACGTACCTTTTCTCCAGAGTTGGCCGTGTACCGCTTGTATTTTGGTGGTAGAGTCGCATCGGGTGGGGGGATGAATTGCACACTCACTTGTCGTTTATACTACCTCACCTCAACTCATGTTGCCAAAACAAGACAATGCAGATACCTCACTCTGTGGTTTAGATTGCTCTGTTCCTCGATATTAACGGGAGCTTCTCGGGATTGTCCACCTGACGAAAACAATCCAACAAACTGACAAGGAAATAGCAATTTGAAGCAGATTTGAAGGGAGGAGAGCGAGGCAGGAAGCACGAGACACGAAGACCGACGATCACGGCAAGCAAAAGCGGCTATTGAATTGGCAGAAGGGCAGTAGCAGGCCTGTCTCGATGTTATAACATGGAATGAGCAGATGCAGGGCAAGAATGGATAGCGGTCCAGCATTGATACTGTATACTGCTTTCAATGCTTGCTATTCCCACCTGCAAGCGTCCAAAGGAGGAAGCATTTGACGTTTCTTTATAGTTATTTGTGTTTCACGCTCTCAGGGGACTCCTTTGCCTTCCATCATCTGAGACGCGGGCGCCGTGGCCATTCCAGAACTGTTCTCCTGTGACTTCCTTTCGTCCTGTGGCGCCGCCCCCGTCCATTCCATACGACATATACTGCATTCTTCTATAGCACGCGCTGTTAGACGGCCTACTGGACAAAGGGGATCAGCTCCCCAATAGTCAGGACCCTGTCTTGTGATTCCCGAGCAGAGCACAGTGACAGGTCCATGGGCGTTGCATTGACACATTGCGCATATGTATGCCCTCGTCACGGAGTGGCTTCGGCTGGCCTGCCTTCTTTCACACAACAGGATGCCGGAAATGCAGACGCAGGCGCAGTGCAGTGCAACTTCTATGTCATTCTCGCACAGTGCTAATATGGCCGCAAAAGCGCAATGCCGTGTGCAGTATAATGGCTCGTGTTATAGCTATCTGCTGGAACGAAAATTGAAACGTCGCTCCTCGGACTCATCTGGCTTACAGCACAGTTGCAGTACACTATGATACTCCATTCGTACCTGCGAGAATCTCACACCCTTCGGTCGTGGCGGAGAGTTACAGTATGTACCTTATCACTGGCGTGCAGGGAACGGTATCACGGACCGCTAGACCGCTCGACCCACCTGGACAAAGCACGGCAGACTAGGTCGAGGACGTCGAACGAACGATCCGCTGGGTTTGCGTTGGCAACACATGTCGATCAATGTTGACGCGGAGGGCTCTATAACATCAATTGTTTCAGGAAGCTCTTGCGAAGGATCACTCCAAGATATATGTCGGCGAGCTTAGAGTCTACCTAATGTGACCGTGCTCCGCCGGACTGCTGCTCGTGTACTCTATCGTGAAGGACTAGGAATTCAGCCGTGATGGATGAATATGGTCCGCCACGCCACGCCTGTGCTTACTTACCTACATTATGGGGTCGCCGAAGTTTAATTCTGTGAGTGGGTGTGCGTCGTGCCCTTATGTGCGCTTCTCGGATGCATCGTGTGCGTTCCACAGTGGCCCTAGCATCGATGCTACCCTCTCCAGCATGAACTCATACATGCAAATCACAGAGTAACATCCAGGCCTCACAGACTTGACATGGGACACACAGGGCTTTGGTAACGTGGATTCGGGAGCGATCTCGCCGGACGCTGATCGTCTAGTAAGGTACTGTACGATCGGCACAGACCTCCCACCAAAAAACCCACCAAAAAACCCCCATCAAATGCACAATCCTTCCAGGGACAAGAACCCCTCCAACGCACCTCTTTGCACCACTACGCGCGCTACACAGAAGCCATCCTATGGGAGCGATAGAATATGTGTTTTGGAAGAGCCGGGGGCATGCAAGTCGACATCAGTCGCTCGGGGAGTGACCGAGTTATGACTCTCCGACACTGATCCAAACAGATAAACCTCTGAGAACGGGTAGTCTACTGGCACTCGTGTCCAACTGCTGTTTGCCCCTCTCAACACCCGATATTCAGCCGGCATAACTGGGCCCTTCTTCCGCCAATCTCGCGGATCTTCCGTGTTGTGCCCCCATTTTTACCACCCACGATGAGAAATCTCAATCAAGGCCAAAACATCCTAGCTTGCCCCTCCCACCCCAACTTTCTGAAAGCTCCCCACATTCCTCGAGCTTCATCGCTGAGGCGGTCCGCCTGCACCGATTCGGCTGATGCATGGGCTATACCAGACCAGATTGAGCCAATTGATTGCAGGCAGGCGCCTTTGAATCGAGCCATGGCCTCTTCCTGCCACCCTGCAGTTGCTGACCTCTCGCCAGCCTCACCGTCACTTAGCCGGCAGGTTGCACTTTGCATCACAGACCATGTTCAACCGTCAGATGCATGGGTATGGTGCCCTTTATAGCGGCGGAAGGAAACCACTTAAACTCCGTTTAGAAACATTAGGTTTGAGATATATCAGCACTGGAGGCACCTGATTACACTCTCTTGATACCTCTTAAGATCTGCTATATATGACAATTTGGGACCACCTCGCCGTTTTTCTACCTACCCTCAACGTCTCTCTGTGTCCATGGTGCCTCACTTCTGAATTCAACATATGCAAAAATCGTTCGTTTATTTACAACAGCGCCTCCATCCCACGTAAAACCCTGGCTTTGTGGCTGTATCGATCGACAAATCAGTCTCCCTAGGAATAATGAACGAAATCGCGGAAGTCCCGGCGCCAGTCGTAGAGGTGACGACTGAGCTGACCTCCGACTCCATCGCTACCACAGCCAGAGGCTCCGAAGTCCATTCACCGTCAAGTAACAGAACGACTAGTACGCCGGCGTCCGAGTTGTCGTCTATCGAGGCTCTGAAGGGATTCAAGGCAACAAATCTCGGCGTGTCAAAAGAAAATGCTCGGGCCAAGGCTGCCACGTTGTCACTGGTGGAACAGGTGAGTGGCGTTTTGTTGAGTTGTCTCTTAAAAATACTTGTCAAAGCTAACCTTTCAAAGGTCTCGCTGTTGAGAGCCGCAGACCACTGGAGGACCGTTGCAATCCCCAACAAGGGCATTCCCAATATCAAGACTAGTGATGGACCAAACGGAGCCCGCGGAGCAGTCTTCAAGGCTGGTACAAGAGTGAGAATGCATCACAATGCCTGTCAGAGAAGGATTATAACTGACTAATATATAGGCTGCATTGTTCCCCTGTGGTGTCTCCCTGGCAGCGACTTGGGATACAAAGTTACTCTATGAAGTTGGACAGCACCTTGGAGAGGAAACAAAGGCTCGATCAGCACACGTCCTCCTGGCGCCAACAGTATGCCTGCACCGAGGCCCTCTCGGCGGCCGTAATTTTGAATCATTCTCAGAGGACCCTCTTCTGACGGGAAAACTCGCCGCGTCCTATATTAATGGGCTTCAGGAAAAGGGGATCGCTGCTACCATCAAGCGTATGCATTTACTGTCATTGTGGAGACATCACATGGAATAAACGTACTGACTTGCTGTAGATTTTGTCGCCAACGAGCAGGAGACGGAAAGACTGACGATGGACTCGGAGCTCTCCGAGAGGGCTCTTCGCGAACTCTACCTTCGTCCGTTCGAGATTGCTGTCAGAGAATCTAACCCCTGGGCTGTCATGTCCTCTTACAATCTCATCAATGGTGTTCACGCAGATATGAACGCCCACACCTTGAAAGAGATCCTTCGCGGAGAATGGAAATATGATGGGTAAGTCAAACGCTACCACGATAAATGACGCTGCTTACACATTATAGGTTGGTCATGTCAGATTGGACTGGAGTTAACTCCGTAGCAGAATCCATAGAAGCTGGCTGTGATTTGGAGATGCCGTTCTCAGATAAATGGCGTGGAGAAAAGGCGGTTCAAGCTGTCAAGGATGGGAAGCTAAGCCAGGACGCCGTAGAGAAGGCTGCTGCAAACGTATTGTACCTAATTGACCGTGTGAGAGGCCAAGACACGTCGCCCGAGGAGCCCGAGAGGGAAGAGGATACCCCCGAGACGAGAGAACTAATCCGCAGGGCCGGTTCCCAGGGATTGACCTTGTTGAAGAACAGGACTAGCCTCCTTCCCCTCGACGCCGAGAAGACCAAGATTGCTGTTATCGGACCTAACGCCAACAGAGCCATTGCTGGTGGTGGTGGTAGCGCCAGTTTGAACCCATACTATAACACCTTGCCACTATGGAGCATCCAAAGAGCGTCAAGTAAAGACGTCACGTATGCTTTGGGCTGCGATATCTACAAATGGATCCCTTTGGCAACACCATTCTGCAAGGCCCTTACTGGCGAAGAAGGCGTTACGATTGAGTTCTACACCGGCGACAAATTTGAGAGCGAGCCGACGGTGGTCCAAACAAGAACAAGCACTGATCTTATGCTGTGGGACTCTGCGCCCACGGAGGTCGGGAATGTCTGGTCCGCCCATGTCAGAGCAAAGCTTACGCCCAAGACCACTGGAAAGCACAAGTTCAGTTTCTTCAGCGTTGGCCCAGGACGTCTGTACATCGACGGCAAGCTACTTGCGGATTTGTGGGACTGGACTGAGCAGGGAGAGACCATGTTCGACGGCTCAGAAGATGTCGTGGTTGAGATCGAGCTTGAGGCAGGTCGCACATACGAGCTGATGTCGGAACTCACCAACGAGATCCGCCCCTTGTCGAAGCAGATTGCTATCGGCCGCACGCATGGCCCTGGAGGTGTGCGTATTGGGTACAAGGAGGAGGACAAGGTGGACCATCTGCAGCAGGCCGTTGATGCCGCCACAGAGGCTGACGTCGCTGTTGTGATTGTCGGTCTGGACGCCGAGTGGGAGTCTGAAGGGTACGATCGTGCCAACATGGACCTCCCCAAGGACGGCAGCCAGGATCGCTTGGTCGAGGCTGTCTTGAAAGCGAACCCCAACACGATCGTTGTGGTCCAGGCTGGCTCGCCAGTCGGTATGCCTTGGGCTGACAAGGTTCCGAGTATCCTTCAAGCGTGGTACCAAGGCCAAGAAGCTGGAAATGCTCTGGCTGATGTTCTATTTGGCCGTGTTAACCCCAGCGGCAAGCTTCCTGTAAGTCCATCCTTTCGATCTGCCCGGTATCCCGAGCTAACTCGTGCAGACTACATTCCCTGTCCGCCTCCAAGATAACCCAACCTACCACTCGTGGCCAGGTGAGAACAAGAAGGTTGTTTACGGAGAGGGAATCTTCATGGGATACCGCCACTACGAGCGTCTCGCCATCAAGCCCCTCTTCGCCTTCGGCCATGGTCTCTCCTACACCACCTTCTCATACGGCGACATCACACTATCCAATACCACTCTGTCTGCCAACGAGAAGATCACTGTCACCATCCCGATCACCAACTCGGGTAAGGTCGATGGCGCGGAAGTGGTCCAGGGCTACGTCCATGACGTTAAGTCGCGGCTGGTGCGTCCGGAGAAGGAGCTGGCTGTGTTCGACAAGGTCTTCCTGAAGGTAGGTGAGACCAAGGATGTCGTTCTCACTCTGGATAAGCTCTCGGTTGGGTATTACGATACTCGCCTCAAGGCCTGGATTGCTGAAGAGGGCGAGTTCAAGATTTTGGTTGGCTCTTCATCTGCGGATATACGGTAAGCTTACTTTTCCTCATTCTCGTATCTCGATTGGATCGATGCTAATTCTCGATACAGACAAGCGGCTACATTCGACGTGGCGGAATCGTTTACTTGGATTTTCTGAGGGGACTATATTTCACATAGATTTTTCCTTTGAATACCAGTGCCTGGACGGCGCAATACCATTATCAGATGACGACCTGTAGCTTTCCTTACGAACGCCAGACTTACATCCAAAGAATGCGCGTGGAAGATTCATAAATGCAATATACGAATTATTACAAACGTCTTATAGCCATGTATTGGTCTACAACTTTTATTGATTGCTTGGCGTATTAATTGCAGTCATTAATGTCATTAAAGTCCCCACATAAGGGGTTGTCTATTGAATACCGCGATATAAATAAATGCATAATAATCAATTAAACCTAAACGGGTCGGCAGCCTTGCCGCGGACCTGCCCAGGTCCCCAAATCGAGAACACCAATAATCCGAACTTTGACACCACTATACTACGTACCCTCGTCCATTTTTCTTTCCTTCGTTCAATTCTGTTTCAAACGTTTCGTGGATGCCTGTCTTTACTCTATTATATATATTCCTTCACGTTACCCGCTGGACGAATTGATCCGCGCGGCTTGTACATTACGTCGCTGACACCGCTGTTGTCCTCTTCTCGACCCTCACCAACCTACACCCACGACTACGAGGCTGGATCCACAGGCATGGCGAGCAGATAGCGCCATGAGCAGCAACTACAACCACCTCCGGACGCGCTCCTCGCGCGACCACTTCATGGAGCCTCCGTCGGTGCTATCGCGTATCCTCAATGTCCTTCCGACTCATCTCGCTGTCCTCGCCCTGAGGACCCTGGACAAACCCCGCGGAGCAATTGCACGGCTCCCCAGCACACTGCGGAATGCACGGCGGGCCGCGCGGCGCCCGACGCTGCGCAGCTTCGTGAATGTGCCGAATGCATTTATTGCTATCTGGTTCCTGCTGCTGCTATGGGGGGAGCGGTGGGCGTTTCATAGTGCAATTAAACAGTGCAGATGGGAGAATTGGGAGAGATGGGTGGGTTCCTACTCCGCGATATGGTCCTGGGATCAATGCTAATTGTTGGATAGCCTCAAGCTGCGACGCCACATCACCTTGTTCTCCTCGCGGATCCTCAACTTGTCGATCCACACACATATACAGGGCGGCCGTGGCCGCTGTCGACGTTTACGGAGCTCCACACGGACAACTACCTGAGGCGCTCGTATACGAATTTGCAGCTCAAGTTGCAGCCAGATACTATATTCTTCCTCGGCGACCTCTTCGATGGGGGCAGGGAATGGGCGACGATGCGCGGGGATACGGAGGACCCAGAATGGCAGACAAAACAGCGCGCAAAGGATGAAGCAGCGTTGGTAGGATACTGGAAGAAGAACTACGGCGAGGACTTTTGGATGCAGGAATACGAGCGCTTTGGAAAGATCTTCTTCAGTCTATTCAACCTGGGGAACCCAACCTCGCGGGCGAGCCCCGGACAGCGGGGCCGCAAGATCATTGCGAGTCTGCCGGGGAACCACGACCTGGGCTTCGGAGCGAAGATCAAGATGCCGGTGCGAGATCGATTCGAGGCATTCTTCGGAGAGGCGAACCGTGTGGATGTTATAGCCAACCACACCTTCGTCAGCATAGACAGCGTGAGCCTGAGCGCTGGAGCGGATAAGAGCGAGGTCGATAACCGGGACGTTTACGCACCGGTGGAGGAGTTCCTGGCTGGCGTGCAGGCACGCAAGCGCCGCGCCACAGCGCGGGAACTCCGGTACATACGAGGTGAACCAGAGGAGCTTAAGCATCCTCGAACGATCCACGATACGGATGGCCTCGTGCTGAAGGAGAGTGATTTCCTGCCCCTCGACCCAGGAGAGGAGAATAGCAACGACTTCCCAACCGTCCTACTCACTCATGTTCCGCTATACCGCGAGCCCGGCACGCCCTGTGGCTCTCAGCGCGAACACTGGCCGCCCGCCACCCCTCCCAAGGGACAGCTCGGCCCTGTCGTTCCCGACCACCGCAACGCGATCTCCGTGTCTCGCGGCTACCAGTACCAGAACGTGCTGTCGCAGACCGACTCGGCGCGCCTACTGAAGACGATCGGGAATGTGCAGCACGTATTCAGTGGCGACGACCACGACTACTGCGAATTGGTGCACGACGAGGTGAACTCGGGCGTGGGCATCATTGGCCGCGCGAGAGAAATCACGGTCAAGAGTATATCGTGGTGTATGGGCGTCCGCCAGCCTGGGTTCCTCATGGCTAGTCTCTGGAACCCGGTTGGCCCCGACGGACGCCCCTTGGGCACCAAAGGAGGCGGACACGGCGCAGTGAATGACGTCCCCGCAACGACGATCGAGACGCACCTCTGCCTGCTCCCGAACCAGATCTCGATCTTCATCCGCTACATATTCCTATTTATCATTACGATCTTTGCGCTGCTCGTGCGCGCTGTCCTGACACAGACAAATGGCCTCCCGCCGACTTTACCACCATCGTCATTTTCCTTCTCCGCACCATCGAAGGGGGATACCCCGCTACTCCCGACAGCGAAGCGCGGGACTGAGTCGCATAGAGCGTCGGACTCCTCGACGAGCAGCACGTCGAGCACACTTAGCGGGCATCTTGCGCCGCGGAGCGCAGCAGCAAGGACGCGTAGTGTGAGTCCTGCTGTGGGTTACGGGCTTCCGGCGGCGCAGGCGCAGAGCCGGTATTCGCCGCCGGCGTGGGGAGAGGATGGGGAGGAGAAGGATAAGGGGAAGGGGGGAAGGGAGTTTGGGGTTGAGAGGCAGGTGAAGGAGGGGACGCCGCTGGGGAGGATAGGGAGGGAGCTTGCGGGGAGTGTGTGGAGGGTTTTGTGGGTGGCGGTTTCGTGGTTTGTGTGGCTAACTTGGAGTGGATAGGGGGTGTATTTTTATATGAGGTAATGATTTTTTTTGGATACTTGGTGACCCCTGTGAGTGTGTGCCAGCGTGAGTTCCTAGGGATGTGATTTTGGATACCCAGTGGCCCTTGTGATTATGCCGGCAAGGGTTCATGGGACTGTGCTATCGAAGTGTGGCTGACTGTGGAGGAGAAGTCACAGAACAGTTACTCAAACCCTACTCAAATCTTGATGCGTCAATTCAGCGATTATATGAAAACAATTATCACAGGATTTTCTCTATGGACGTATCTGACGTCAGCTAGAGTTGGAGAGGAATTCGTGGTTGGTATATAAAAAGACCTCCCGCGTGAAAGAGCTAACAACTGCAACATTAGCCATATTCACATGGTGCTGCTGGAGATTATGTCCGTAGTTGTAGATGAGGAAGAACTAACGGATCTACGTAACCTATGTGAAGATCATGGCGAGATGTCCTACTGCCGTCTTCTCATCACCACGCCGTCTTCTCATTACCATACCTGCTTCTCGTCACCACCCGCTCTCACAGCTGGCTGTTGTCGTTAGTTGCAATATTGTCGTACTTGGTTACGGGCTCCTCAATCCGCGGTGGCATGGTTCAGGATAACAATGACTACTATAGCCGCAAGGGAGCACAGTGCTCCCCCGTTGTCTCCTATACTTGCTGTATCTCTGTTTTGTGGCTTTGCTTGGGAACCGCCCACCAAACGATGCTACTATTATATATTCCCACAGATCAAGAGAAGACGAGATGAATGAGCCTCTGCTGCACATAGTCAGGTTCGGCTGTATTTCTCACTCCCACCTATGGACTAACTACAACTCCGTCCCGCTCCCAACAGGGGAGAACAGAACACCGCTGCTACCGCAGCCCATTCGTCCGATTCATGCCCCAGCCACATAACAGCGCCTAACATGAACAACATGAGGAAGCTGACCCAACCCGCCCCTCGGGGATCCATGGGCCTCCATCCCATCCCATACCCCATTAAACGCCCTCCAAAAAAACTCCCGAAAACAAAGAATAAGATATGACGATAAATAGACCGTTAGATGATGAGGTATAGTATATGGCGCCGCGCTGGAATAAAAAACTGGACAGATTGATAGTCGGAGGTGAAGATGTGGTGATGGCAATGCAGCGGTGAATTTCGATGATAAGATGATGGGTGGATGATCAGACCTGGCCGTGGGGTATTAAGCGTCAAAATGCAATGAAAACGAATAAAAAGCGCGGCGATTCCAACCCGCTAGAACGTGAAATTCACGTTCCCCAGAGACGCAATAATCTTATCCTCCTCCGTCTCCGTTGTCTCCGTCGCTGAGCTGGTCGCCTGACTGCTCCCCGTAGGCGTCTGCGTGATGTCATGTGCGCTCTCCGTATCGTGCGCATGTGCCCCTCCCGTTGCCGCGCTGCTATCCTCAACCTGGCGCCGTCGCGCCTCCGTGCGATCCGCCAGACTCACGCCGCTGGCCTGCCCGACTTCGTTTTCTTGGATATTCTGAAAGCTCCAACTAGGCTGGAAAGAGGCTGAGTTCCATGCGTGGTCGACGCGCTCGTAGAGCTCGTCGATCTGCTCGAGCGAGATCTTGGAGGTCTCGAAGACGAGGAACCAGACGAAGAAGAAGGCGGCGACGCAGAAGGTGCCCCAGACGAAGAAGACTTTGGCGCCAAGGTCGGCGTAGCCGGGGCCGTTGTTGACCAGGTAGGGAGTTGCGTAGGCGATGGCCCAGTTGAAGAGCCAGTTGGTGGCGGTGGAGATGGACATGGACTTTGCGCGGACTTTGAGGGGGTAGATCTCCGAGGTGACGACCCAGACGACAGGGCCCCAGGACATGGCGAAGAAGGCGATGTATACGCAGACAAAGGCGATCATGACTTTATTCCAGACTTGGAGGTCAGGCTGGTCGCCAAATGCCGTGCCAACTATGGCAACGATTAGCTGGGACGCTGCCATTCCAACAGCGCCGACCAGGAGAAGGCGGCGTCGGCCCCAGGCCTCGACGAGGAACATGCCGGGGACGGTGCAGACAACGTTCACGACGTTCGTCACAAGACTGTATGTGAATGGCGACTCGATCCCGGCATGTTTGAAAAATGTAGTGCCGTAGTAGAACACAAAGTTGCAGCCACTCAGTTGCTGGAGCATCTGTAGGCCACAGCCGGTCATGAGCCTGAATCCGAGATGAGGCGCACCACGGAATACATCTCGATAGGTGGATGGCCCAAGAGATAGTTCGTAGGCATGGTTAGCTTCAATCTCTGCTATTTCCTCGATTAAAGCGGGGTGAGTGATATCGAGGCGCCGTATTCGAGAGAGCGACGCTGCAGCTGCCGCGTGCATCTCACGTTTGATAAGATATCGAGGGGTCTCTGGGAGAATAACCAGTCCGATAAAGAGGATGCCGGCCCACACGAACTGTATGGCGACAGGTATCCGAAAGCAGTTGGCGGAATCTAGATCTGAGGTGAGGTAATTGACTACTGCGGCGATGAAGAGGCCGACTGTGATGGCGAGCTGGTAGCAACAAACCAACGCCCCGCGAATCCATTTTGGTGCCATCTCGGATTGATACAATGGGACAAGCACGGATATTGTTCCGACGCCCATGCCAGCAAAGAATCTAAGATCGTGTTAACTTAGCCAAGAGAGAGAGGGCTATATTCCGGCGCATACCTTCCAGCGGCAAATAGGCGAATCGTAGTGGAGGCAGTCTGCATCGCGACACCAAAGCAGAAGACCAGTACTGCCACCATGAGAGCTTTCCGACGCCCTATCCTATCTCCAATCGGGGCAGCGAGGAGAGCCCCAAAGAAGGTCCCCGCGCTGAGTATCGACACGATCTCCGATGACTGCGTGGGAGTTATGGAAAGTAGGCCGTCGTCGTCCCTACTGCCCGTCGAGAAGTTGTCGAGCCACCATCGCATCGCAATAATACCGCTGATCGTTCTACAGGTCCCAAAGTCAGTCCATGTGCTGTCTGCCAGTCTCGCGCACAGCGCTTACCCAGTATCATATCCAAAGAGTATGCCTCCAAACGCGACGAAGGCGCCAATCATGATCGCAGGTGCCGAGGAACCGGCTGCGCTTTCGGGCTTTCGCCATGCTGTCAAGTCGAACACCTTCATTGTCGCGGTGTTGCGCCGTCGGAGCGGCAGGTCGTGTGTATCGCGCAAGAAGCGGCCAGTGTCAATTTGTTCCCTCTTCCAACCTATTGGCCGTTGCTAGAAGCAGTATCGATCGAAACAAGTGGCGTCGCCGAATTCGAGGGCATCAGATTCGACTTCGCGACGAAGGGTGTCATTGGGCTGACTGGGAAAGGCGAAGGGTTCTCTCTTCGCGCAGGATACTCGGCGGTCCGATGTCGCTGACTCTGGTAGAGGTTCCGAAGATGTTCGGCCCAGATTTATGGTTGGGATTCCCAGAGATAATGTGGCAGGTGGGATTGCCTGGATTGTCTCGAATATGGCGACGAGAAGGTGGGTTGATGGTTGAAGTGGTCGGTCGGAGTACAACTGCGGGTCTCTGTGAATACGGTCGGGACGCCTATTTGGCGGGGAAGGAAAGGAGGCGGGTTAGCGGATCGTAGGTGACAGGACCATGCCGGACAGGGCCCAGATGGCCGTTATTTTAATGGAATGTGGCGAGCACAGCGGCAACAGCAAAAATGACAGGGCGTTATATTAGAGATCATCAACACTGGAGTACTACCATAAACCATAATACTATCCCGGCCATAACCCGGCCTTCATAGCCCTAGACTCGTCCTTACTCTACTCTGTATTCTCTCCATCTGTCATCTTCGTTAACTGCCATACTTTTGTTCATCATCTGTGCAGATACTTCATTTCCACCATTTCCACCATTTCCCTTTGTCCCGTGTGTCCCGGACTCCTTTTGTGTCGTACATTCCATGGCGGAAAGTCTGAACACTATGGTTGGCTCCTTGCCTTTCTCCTCACCACTTGGCGTTTCCAGGGTCTTTGCTCTGCCTCTCTCATCCTCGTCCAAGTTTAACTCGTGTCTCCCCATCCCTTGACCTTTGTGTTGTACGGAGTAAGCTACTGACAGGTGATAGAGTAGCCTCGATTTACATTCAGGATTGTGAACCTCTATCCTGTTGAGCTGTCACTTCTGACCCATCCTTTCTGCCAAAAATAACGGCTCCTAGTGTCGTGACTGCGGCCAAGAGGAAATGGGGACTTTCCTGGGGATGCTGCCGGCCAGCGCGGCACAGTAGGATTGCATATTCCCTTTTTACAGCGGCACGGAACAGAGCCTACCACCCCTAGCTCTGTTGCGGCAGCGCACATGTGCTACGCTACACTGGACGGCTCCGCACACACATGCAAGAAATGCAATGCACCACGAAAAGTTGGATCCTCATTGTACCTCGCCGTCTTTTTCATCACAGGCTTGTTGTGTGCAAGCCAGTATGGAGTATATCTCTACTCTGCGCACTTTCACCCCTAGCATTACCATATATTCTATATGGGAGTTATTATCTTCTGTGGAATCTCACCAAACCTCCCGAATAGAGTCTGCTACCACCAACATCCCCAGACTTAGCCAAGGAAAGTCATCCAATACCGCGCATGCGAGCAAAACGATCGGCCACTTCTTTCCGGATCCACTTTCTTACATGTCGCACAGTGCTTTGGACCCTGATGAGCGACTTGATGGTCACTTCAGTTTGTCATATCACATGACCGGGACTTTGGATATCCCAATTTCTTTGTCTCTCATGCCCATCCCACGTCTACGCTGGAGCGGCAAGGGACAACGGGTTATTATGCGCCGCTTCTTCTTGTTGCGAACCGCGCACGCAGTATATATTCCTCCAGTTCCTACAACGATCGTTTCGTGATCTCAAAAGTATACGGCCCTGAGGCAAGTGAGAATTGCTATTTTTTTGTTGTTCCGGATGCACAATCTCCAGGAGCAATTGTTCACTTTTTGCGCAGCGTGCCGGTTGCGAAAACATCTCCTCTCTTTGTCCTTGAGTATGTCTTTATTGTCCAACTGCCGGATGCGGCTACGAGTAGGAGATCTCATATTTTACTTGATGGCAGTCATGACCATGTATTACATTCGTTCTATCTTCTTCATTTTGTTCATAGATCTACAGACCTCGAAATCCATGCCTATTCTCTCTAACGGTGGCGCTCAACATGTCTTCTTTCCACAATATAAATAATTATATGATCAGCTCGCGCAACCAAACAGCTGTAAATCATGTACTTTCGTATATGGAAAGAATGTCTTACAGAGACGCGGACGTATCAATTTTTGACAGACTTGCAAACCTTCCGCGCGGGCCCCCGTTTAGAGAGTCAGTTCTCGATCGAGCGTTGGGCTTTTTGCGTGCCGCTTATGATGAAGAGAGAGGCTCCAACTGGGCTATCAAGCTAAACCCCTGGGAATGCCGGTTGCTAAATCATACAACTGGAGCATCGTTCACCAAAATTTTCTGCACCACGCTCTACATACCGTTCGATGGGTGTTATAATGATACTCGACGTGTTGAGCGACTAGATAACTTCCTTACCACTTTCAGTAACCTCGCAGCTCGAGCGGCAAGCGGGCATCCGGTTAGAGGGGCGATTAACCCATGGTATATCAAGGAATTGGTATTTTATCAGGATCCAATGTACTCAAGGACGGATGAGCTGTCGATTCGTGGCAAGTCACGAGCGAAAACTATCTGGCACTACCTAAAACGCCTCGACGAGGATTTGAAGGGCGGATTGTTACCCACGGTGACTCCAAAACGACTAAAGGCCTATGGGAAGGCATGCACCGAAGGTCACCTGGAAGAAATGGAAGTGATGTTTACATATGACCCTAACAAAGTCTGTTTGATGTGGATCAGGATTATTGATTTACTGAGATATCTGCCAAACCTCGAGGTTTTTAAGTAGGTGCATATCAAGTCTACAACGGTTCCTCACACGCTGACAAGCTTACAGGTGGCAATCTAATGCCCGAGTACTGGAACCCTTCCTTTCGGCCATTTCCCACTTTTGCAAGAAGCTTAAGGTCCTGGAGCTTGATCTCCACAATTTGTTTGACGACAACGAATATATGCTGAATGCATGGAATAGATTCTATCTGAACGAGACTGACAACAGTTTGTATCAGTCGGACACAATTTTGGATAAGCCGGTGGCGAAATACCTATGCGAATATATTTCGAGAGATCCAAAGGATAGGGCGCCAGAGGAACTCCCTACGCAGTGCCACATTAAGCTCAATATTACCATCAAGATGGACCTTGAGGTACCTCCGATTATCCACACGATCGGGAAGTATACCCAACATGTCCAATCGCTGGTAATCGACCGTTCTAGGCCTCATACTTTTCTGGATGAAAACAAAAAGACGGAGACCGGAGTGAACCATGACCTGTCTTGGGACCACATACCGGTGAGTGACCTATTATCCCTTGTGTATATCCGGCCCTAACATTGTGGGAATCTCAGTTTGGCATTGGCCACCTGGGTCTTATATGCACCGACGCTACTATACACAACTTCGTTATGAAAGCCATAATACCAGGTTCGATCGAGAGTCTTGAAATCAAAGATGGCCAGTCCCTCAACGCCGTCTACCTCCCAATGGTTTCCAACCAAAACCGGCTCGTGAAATTCAAAATCTCATTCTCGCCGCCCGACGAGGCCAAGGAGCGCGCTTACAGATTCTGGCGGCACTACGTGTTGCAGAAGCGGTATACCTTCGACTTCCTCCGCTGCGAAGGAGTCGACCTGGAAGAGCTGGACATACGCGGCCATTTTGGGGAACCCACCTTGAACCCCGTTGAGTTCTCGGGCCTGACAACCGACCTCTACTTCGCCGTCGCGGCTCAGGCCCACAAGTCCCTCGTGCGCCTCTTTGTCATCAACCACGATATTGACTTCTCGCTGGCGGAGCTCGGGGGTATTGTATGCTCGGCGCCGAACCTCACGCAACTGGGCATCACCTGCCGCTCATTCAAATACCAAGACATACTCGGGAACTGGATCCAGTCGGGTCTGGGAGTGAGTTCTCCCATTGCATTATCCCCGTAGATATCTACTAACCCCGTTCTAGACCCACCAGAACCTCTCGCGACTCTTCATGTGGCTCGGAGATCGAGATGAAGAGTTCTCCCTCACCATCCTGCGCACACACTACGGCAACCTGGATGAGGTACTCTACGACCGCGACGGCGCCGGTCGCAATATCGCTACCACGCTCACCGTCCTCGACGTCGAGGCCATTGCCAAGAGTATGGCCGAGCAGGACATGTGTATCCAGCACCTCGGCATCTTTGCTGAGGCGCCGATTAATTCGTATGGGATCTTTGGGTCTCAATGGGACATGTATATGTATAGGTCTGAGCTGCGGGATGCTGTACTTCAGCGCGGTGGGGATGGGATCTATGAGACGTTTGATGAGTTTGAGAAGGTCAATAACGAGTGGATCGAGAAACTTCAGGTGAGGATGCCGGAGCCGCTGCAGGACCCGCCGGAGCGTGGGCCGTAGCGTGGGTAGGTAGTTTGATAAGGTGGGGGGGTTGATTGGGAGTTTGTTGGTTATATCGTATCTATGCTATGTTGGAATATTCAATTGTCTTTTCCGGATTCTAGGCATTGTATTGGTATGTAATATTCCTGTGAACCCAAATCTCGTAGTGAAGGAAGCAATGTCTCTCGGCTATAATATCTTTACGGCAACTCTCCAAACCGGCATGGTGTTAAGCAGGATTTAAGGTTCCTGGCCCCCCAGAGTCCGAGGAAGTGGCTTTCAACGAGCCGGTCCCAGTAAAATTGAGTCAAGAGGAGGAGCCCAATTCTCTTTATGGCAGCTATAAATCCCTCAGACTTCTGGAAAGCACGAGCACTATCATATGATATCCAGCGTATATCGAATTTTAAAGTGGTAGAGCTAGAAAAGAGTGATTGATAGCGTTTATCTTGTTCGTAGCTGCCGGAAATTCTCAAAGTGAGACTCCAGACCCGTGATATCTGTAATACTGTATAGTACGTACCAGCACAGGTACCTAAGTACTCCGATATGCGGGTGACGGACCGACCTAATCTACGCTCTAATTGGCTATCACCCCTAAAGTACCGGCGCTACCTGAACACAAGACGCCCCGCTCTAATTGGCTGGCTGCATGTCACCACATTCCGGGCGCTTACAGCTCCCCCAAACCGCCAGAACTGTGAATACCCGTGCCAGCACACTTCGATCCCCGCCCTCCATTGGCTCTGTCCTCTGCAGCCTTTGTGAAGATGGAAGCGCCATGTCTGCGGCCTATAAGCCAGGCCAGTCGCCCCCATCGTCGTCCTTCTTTCTCTCTGCTGTGTGCGCATTCATTCATCCTTATTGTCGACATCAATCATCGTCGAGCTGCCGTCCATTCCCACTGCGGCGTCTGATGAGTCTTCATCAGCGAGGGGCATACTAAGGTCGCAAAGAATCACGACACGGCGTCCGTAGGTGCGACAGCCTGGATTCGCCGGTCGCTATTCTGATTCTCTTTCACGCTCGCTCGCCATAATGTTCATCTCGAAGAAATGGAAGTACTTTTGGGTTATGATTGGGCTCATGGTAGCTGAGCTGGCCGGGACCATCGCTACGCTGACACTATTCGGCATCGCGAGCCCAGACGCCTATCGAACCCAGCTATGGAAACTCGGCGGCGAGCTCGGCTTCAATTCGAGTCCGGACCATATCCTGTACGCATACGCAAACTACTGGCCGATACCAAAGACACCGCTGGTTTGGTCTAATTTGTGAGTGTGGACTGCCACTCCTTGTACCGCAAGTGAACCAGAGTGCTGACTGCCCCCAAGCATCACGAACTTCAACATCGTCGTATCTGTTTTATCGATGTTCATTCTACTTGTCAAGGTCGTCCTATTTATCATGCACATGTGGATCCCGCTCGTCAGCCTAATCATCGACGTCATTGTCCTTGCTCTCTGGATTTTCAGCGCCTATGGTCAGGCTGGCCCTGACCGTATGGACCCAGAGCACCAGAGCTCAGTTGCGTGGTATATCTCCAAAAGCTGCAGTGTCGCCGAGGCGTCCGGAAACAAGCACTTCTGTGAGATGGCAAAGGGATCATTTGCGTCGACCCTCTTCATGATGTATGTATCATCGCCCAACATGACGCCTCCACAACTGACAATTCTATAGTGCTATTTTCTCATCTAGCATTGGGCTGGCCATTTATTCTATGATTCCAACGGCGGAAATGAAAGAGAAGAGGAAGCTTAAGAAAGAGGAAGAGCAATCATCGCCGTACCCCGAGAATGCGGGAGAGAAGCTGTGGGAGCTAAGGAACATACAACAACCGACACCGGCGTTTTCGCCCTATACCCCACGGACGTTGGCGTTCAACACATTAGACCGCCAGTTGCCGCTGCGGGAGAAGGAACAGTACGCATAGATACTGTAAAACCCATCATGACAATGGGTTCAATGGGCCATTACCGGACCCTAAACTAACTATTTATTCCCTTTTGTGGCCATTGGAGTTTTGGAGTGGCGGAATGCTGGAAGCGGATCAAGGGACTTTATTTTATTCAAAACTACTACGAATATACAAAGCGATGATAAGGCTCCAGACAGTACTGGCAGGGAATGATGCAAGCAGTGTGTGATCCCGAACCATCTTACGATTAGGGATATCCGCATTCCACGTATCCCTCCCGCCTCCTCGTTTCCTTGTTTGCCCACTCCTGTCCTCCCGAACACCCGTCCCCGTTACTCCAAGTCCCCTAACAAACAACATCTCTTGTCCCCATGCCCCCTCCGTACCCCGCCCCCAAAAAGCGTCCGTCTTCCTGTTCTTTGTCCAGCTCTCATTTCTCTCCGGAAACTTGGACAAAGCTCATCTACATATCTTCTCCTGCCCACCACGAAAGAAATAGAAAGAACGAGAGACATGAACATCTTCACTTTCTTCTGCGCTCCCGCTTCGACTATTACTGCGCATCGCTGTAGTCATTGTAACGAGAACCACGGAGCGCCGCAAACGCAGTGCACGCAGCAGCTGTGGCCGAACTACGGATACCAGGTCCAGACGGAGACGTTTGCAGTCCCTTTGATACCAGGCGTTCGACACGTCCAGCAACCACTTCAACAACCAGTCTACCGCACCCAGCAATCAAATCAGCCGGTCCACCACACCCAGCAACCCCAACTTCCGGCCCAACAACCACTCCACCACCAACTTCCCTCCCACTCCCACTCCCACCACCAACCCCACCAACCCCACCAACCCCAACAACCCCTCCCCTCCCCTCCACCACAACCCCCCATAATGCCCCCCCACACAGCCCTATACGCCCTCCTCGACCTCCCCCCCACCGCCCCCCCCTCCACCATCAAAACCTCCTACCACCGCCTCG
>LMYD01000719.1:0-54359 GCA_001630595.1 Pseudogymnoascus sp. BL308
TGTGTTGTAATAGTCATGTGACGTCACGTGATCACCGTACGGAACATCGGTAAATCCCAGGGGTAGATTACATAGTCAGTAATACATCAATTTCTTACTCAATACACAGTTCCATGATGAGTGTCTGGCAGTGTCACATGAGCATCTCACGCTGGATACTGGCGCGCGGCTGAAGGCTACGTCTCAAGGATTAGGCTCCAATGAAGCAGCATCGACACCGGATGATTTAGCCAGCAGAGATTCAGTTGTCTTGGCTCACTAATAACGAATCAACTCAGTCGCCAGAGCACCAGTGGCGAAGCGAGTGCATACGAATTTGTATTAGGTATCGCTCAGCTACGCCAGTCATGGTCTCATAATCTCATTCTCGAAAGCCGCCCAAAGTCTCCCTCGGTCATTCTCGAATGGTGCAGCTCTTCCGAGCTTTACACCACCTAGACAACCTGTCTAACCTTGCCGGTCTCCACCTCATACACCCATCCACTAACGGTCACCTCATCTTTTATCAACAGCGTCTCCTTCAGCAACTTCACATCGTCTCTAACAGCATCCTCAAGCTGCGGGAATGTCTTGAAGTCGCCTCCAAAAGTACTCAAAGCCTCCTTGGCTTCCACACCGAGGTTCTGTTCCACGAGGCCCGTCGCTACGTCGTTGTCGAATGTAAGCATGCCACAGCCGGTATGCTTAACGAGGATGATCTCGTTTGTGCCGAGAAGCTGCTGTGAGATAACGATCGAGCGTAGCGCGTCTTTGGCATTGGCGCCTGCGTTGCGGACGACGTGAGCATCACCAAGATCGATGCCATAGGCTGCGGCGGGGTCGATTCGGGCATCCATGCCTTGGGATGGTTAGAGGAGTGATATAGGCTTTCGAGGGCAACGTACAAGTTAGGACAAGGTACTTCTTTGCAGGCGGCAGGGCAAGGTGACCCTTGGTAAACGCAGCGGCATATTCGGTGTTCTTGCTGACGAGGTTCTTCTGGGTATCCGACATGACTTCTGAGGGTACAGGGATCAAATGCTTTGGTATTTTGGGGTATATATGAGCTTCTTTAGTTTGAGTAACGAGATGGATGGTTCCACGTTTTCGATGCCGCCTTGATATTATATAGGGTTCCTTATTATCATATTACCTGCATTATCTCCGCGGGATGTCTGCTATAATACGACAGCTAGCCACACGAAGCTTCCGTCCTCGCACCTAGGAAAGATAAAGCCATAATGTCGATCATTCCCAAAGAAGATATTGCAAACCGACAACCTACTGGATGGGAGAATTGTACCATGGCAGGCCAATTGTCACCTTTAGATAGCGATGGCACCATACGGCAGGTGCCTTGTTTGAGGTGAAGGTGGTGGCAGAATGCACCAAGATAGGCCTCACGATGCAGCGGAGGTGTTCATGCCTGCCCAATCCTATGAAACCAAGCACTCGGATCGAATCCTGTATGATATGATACGGCATGAAGGCACGGGCCATATAAGGCGTCATTTCTCAATCGGATCTTGCATGTTCCGAACGGGAACATACTCTTCCCATATTTGAAACCTACCCCTCACTGTAAATCATTGTAAGGTGTGCTCTATAGAAATTTTACAGCTACCCGGGATGGAGCTGTGACATTGCCTATCAAGGCGCTTATGATGGCGGGGTTCAAGAGTCCTGCGCCAAGACTATTGTCTCGGCGCGGTTCAAATAAACTTTTTGGGCTGCGGGGTAGTCGCGTGAAAGTCATACGACTTTTTAAAGGCTGTGTTCATAGAAGGTTTAAGGTGTAGAACATAGAGTTACTTTACGAACTAGCCTAAGAAGCCTGTAGTCGAGTATGTGGAGTCCCTAGTTATAATACGTGGAGCTTACCCTAGTTAATATGGACACAAGGAGGCGCTCGAAGTTATATCACTAGTTTGTGAAGCAAGTAACGCCATCACTTCGGTTCAGATAAAGTAGCTGCGGGCTCATATAAAATACGAGATGAACAGCTTGAGCCAGCGAAGAACATCCCTTGAATTGTGTCTTCTGCTCAGGTATATGTACCCCTCTTTCCCTGTTTATCAACCCACATGGCCAGCTCTCAAGTGGGCGGAGGGTTCCCACAGTACCACTCATCAATCATGAAGCTCTGTCTATCTTCTTCGTCCTCCCGCAGCTGTCATTCCATAGCTGTCTTCTTCCATCCCATGTGCACACCATAACCCTTCCATGACTAGCCACCTAAGCTGAGGTTCCTGTCACAACTTCTCCCGTCGTCGCTTTCCCTGGTGCTACAGTGCCAGGGGCCTGTTCTTGCCATTGCTCTGGTGTGTAGCACTTCGGTGTCCACGCGTGGATTGCGGCGATCTCAGTCTTGAGCGCGGTGTTCACCAGTCTGTGTCTGGCGAGTGTGGTCTTCTTTGTGAATTCTGGGGAGACGATAATAGCAGAAAAAGCTTGTCCACATCCACCTAATTCTGTTAGCTTGCGTCCTCGTAGTCCATCAGATTTTGTCCTCTATAGGAACCTGGAGAGGGGTGTCGGGAGTCGGGTGCTTACCTGACATATCCTCGATCTCCACATATGTCGCGCCGATCTTCTCAGTGAGTGCGGCCTTCAGCCCTGCCTCTGTAACGCCCGACGCCTCAGCCATGGCAAATATGATGCGAAAGTCCTCTGTCGGCGTGGATTTATCGACCTTTTTCTCCGCGGTGTTATCAACAGTTTTGTAATCAACCATCGTCAT
Organism: Pseudogymnoascus sp. BL308; assembly: GCA_001630595.1. NCBI lineage: Eukaryota > Fungi > Ascomycota > Leotiomycetes > Thelebolales > Thelebolaceae > Pseudogymnoascus > Pseudogymnoascus sp. BL308. The sequence goes on from LMYD01000719.1 coordinate 2,720, forward strand.
TTTAGCAAACAGTGCAAACAGTTACCGCGGCGGGAGCTACTGTAAGCGGCGGGGAGCTTGGCACCCCTGTTGATTTGCAGGCAGTATGACGGAGCTTCGGTACTCCACAAGAACTCTGGTGATATGTACTCGACGACTCTCAGCAGAAGATTCGGGACAGTTGCAAGAATGTCTAGTGCTTCATCTTCGCCGTTTACTCAGGCAGTAGTGTCGGCTGTGAGGAATCTGTAAGTGTAACACACCATTCGATATGCCGTGAGCGACGAGACTAATGCCTTTGGAGGTATCCCGAGAAGCTGGCGGATAGCAGTTTTGATAACACCGGACGTGAGTTTTATACACCTACATATGCCCTTTGTTGCCTCATAACAAAGAATTATCGCGTCTCTGAATCAAAAAAAAAAAAATAACACGTGACAGTTCTCCTTGAGGCACCGCATCGGAAGAACCACCTCAAGAATTCAGTACTTTTAACGGTAGATCTTACGAAGGGGGTTGCAGATGAAGCAATTAGGAGGAAAGACTCAGTTGTTATTGCATATCGTAAGGCTTAGTTCCTATCCAATCAAGAAAGTTTGCTAACACTACTACTAGACCCAATCATTTTCCGAAGCCTGAAAGCTATCACCCTTGCAAACACCCAGCAGCAGTCGCTCCTCCGTCTGGCACAAGAGGGCATCAGTGTCTACTGTCCGCATACAGCCGTTGATGCTGCGCCCGGTGGTCTCAATGATTGGCTCGCGGACGTGGTAACAGGCAAAGCAAGCAGCGAAGGACAAAGGTAACATTATTCAGCCTACCACACCACTACAACTAACTTTCCAAAGCGATGCCGCAGCACATACCAAGGAAGTCATAACTCCAGTCAAAGATGTCGTTCCAGGTTTCGAAAGCGCCGGTTACGGCCGCATTGTCCGTTTCAAGCAACCTCAACGGCTCGGTACGCTAGTAGAGCGGATCACAAACAGCCTGGGTCCTCTACCAGGCATCTGTCTCGCTGTTCCACAAGCCACCCCCGCCGGTTCCAAGTCGGATCTCAAAATAAGCAGTGTTGGCATTTGCGCCGGCTCTGGCTCGATGCTCAATGGGCAAGATGTGGACTTGCTGTTCACTGGCGAGCTGAGCCACCACGAGGCGCTGGGGGCGATCGAGCAGGGCAAGGTTGTCGTCACGGCGTTCCATAGTAACTCAGAGAGGAAGTTCCTGAGTCAAGGGATGAAGCGGGATCTGCAGGTGCATATCGCTGAAGCATTGCAGGCCCAGGCCGCCAGTACGAGGCTGGATGGCGCAAAACCGGTAGCTGGAGAGATTCCATCAGAGGTCGCCGACTTTGAGGTGGCGGTTAGCGAGGTGGATAGAGATCCGTATGAGATCATCGTGGCAGGGTCGAGTGGTTGGTAGGTATGAGGGCGAAGGTGAAATAGCTCACATAGCCTACAACGGTTCGATTCGATGCGTTTTGAGGTTGATATCAGAGTTGTGACTGTGGCCGTTACTTTTTCGCCTTTATATTAACCCAGCTTCGCTCGTTTGGCGGCTCCCCACGCAATGCCCCTTCGCCGTCATCTATGCAATTTTGTACGTCCTTTCCGCCTTTGCCTTGCTCTTTCCAGGTCTCCAGAATTCTAAGAACTGGCTCCCACTCGCTTCTCGCGTCATCTTCATTGCCCTCCGCTACCAAAGATCGTAATCTCTCAGGGGTATCAAGCACCTTCCTCACCGCATCTCTTGTCTTCCTCTTCTTCACCGCATTCTCCCTGTCCTCTTCGCTCATCTCTGCCTCGGCATGCTGGGTTGAAGTCATTGAAGCCCTCAGGTCCGCCTTAGCAGCATTTGCCCTTTCATATATCTGTGCAATTGCGGGGTCCAGCGTCGAGGCCATCGGATTCAATGGGTCCATATTGGCCCTCATCTTCCTTATCGTCTCGGTCGCAGCAATGAGTTTCGAGTAGTTGTCATAAACCAGCGCCTTCTTCTCCGCGTCCAAAGCTCTAATGTCTATTTTGTTCGTGGTTAGCATTCGTCCATCCAACCAGCCGCCAACTCCTTGTTGCTCTGGAGATAGGGAGATGTCATCACTAACCTGTCAACACTCCATTATATGTCCTCAACAGCTCCTCTAAATTTTGTGTCTCCAGCACCCTCTTTACATATACCTCCCCATCAAATCCCTCCTGGTCCATCTCGCTCTCCTGCACATCACTCTGGTCATTAATCGAGTATTCGCTGCTAGCATCATCGATATCCCCTTTCCCTGCTTCAGCATCCGCAGATTTAATATTATAGTATTCTCGTAGGGCCGCGCGGTTCCGACGTGGTGCCGGGCCCCGATTGGGGGATGAGCTACCGATTCTCGGACTGTCGATGCTGGCGCGCGAAGAGCCAGTCGGGGTATGGATCTGAGGTATTTGACGGCGGGGGAGAGAGGACTCGCGGGGGGAGGCAATAGTCGACATGGTGGATGATGAGATGGTGCTTGGAATTTAGAGTTGGGACAGCAATGTATTTGGGGATAGGCATCATGCAAGGTACCATTTGAATATTTAGCGCAAGGCTGGGCGCAAGGCTGTGAGACCTTCATTTATGGTCGTCGACCATTTCTGAAAGAACATCTACTTGGACCCTCAGCGCATATGCGTCTCGGAAAGTCCTGCTTGTAGGTTTCATCACCTTAATGAGAAATGACTATACGACTGTACCGTTAAATCTATACGAGGTTTGACCGGTAGCTCCCAAGAGCTACCTATACAATGGCTAGCCTTCCAGCTGTTACCGATGGCCTCCTCGCGGCCGGCTTTCCTCGACCTTCCTCACAATGGCTGTCGTCCCTCATTTCCGGTGCCCGTGGCAGCAACTCCACGGTAATGACACTGATTGCGACGGCCAAGCACCGCCTGATGTCTCTCGACCTCACCACGCCGTCTCTCTTCGACCCCTCGGGGCTTTCTCTCCCTCCCAAGCTTTCCGAACCTGCAGTCAAGGAGCAGAAGGTTCCAAACTCCGTATTAGTCCAGGTACTGGCAATTGAGGATATGTCAAAGTCACGTTGGGAGCAGATAGAGCTTATCGAAGCTATGGAGCGGGGTGAAAAGACGAAGGGAAGGGAGATCATAAGGGATGTGCCAGGAGAGGAGGGGGAGAATGGAGTCCGCGTTGGGGCTCCACACGCTGGGGTGAAAGGCGGACCACATAAGCTTCTGCTGGAGGATTGGAAGGGACAGAGAGTGTATGGCATGGAGATAGTGAGCGTGCCGAAGGTGGATCTCGGGATGAGCATTGGTACAAAGATTTTGTTGAAAGGAGCCACGGTTGCAAGGGGTATGGTACTACTCGAGCCAGGGACAACGATTGTCCTTGGAGGAAAGATCGAGGCGCTGCATGCGGTATGGATCAGGGACAGGAAGAAAATACTCAAAGATGCAATCGAGGGTATTCATTGAGGATGGAGATCAACGAATAGCTATCTGACGTAGTCTACGCACCGCACTGTATAGGGCACCACATCTGCACCTGGGCGTTTCTACCGGTATTCAAAACAAATTATCAGTAAGAGTAACATTCTCGTGATACCCACGATACCTCGTACGTATAAACAACCTAGGAGGACAAAGAAATGCCTTGACGGAAGGGGTTCACATTCGTCCAGTGGCGGATAATCGTATGACCGAGATCTTCTATCTTGGTGGGTAACCGCGAAGTTCCCAAGGTGGTTATCAAAATAAGCATTCACTTCGTGTACGATTCTATCTTTTAGAATTTCTTATAAATTCTGTCTTTGGCATATAGGAGCAGTGCTCTTCAAACTTTCTTTGGCTCTGGTCAATATTTGCCCAAGTTCGACCCGCGACGCGCCTACTAGCCACAGCCTACCTTTCTGTCGACGCGCACCCAGTTTTACGTTTTACTGCCTTCGATAAGATAGACACCCCAACACAAAGGCCTCACATCCCCGCAATCGATGTTGTTTGACACCAAAACGTTCATTCTAGAGGCCTAACACTCGTTGACTTGTCCCGAAGATGAGTGTCTCGGCCGGCCACGACCAAGCACCAGCGGCGTTAGAGACCAGGCTTGCAAATGGCAGTGACTCGAACCCTCTCGCCCAAATTCACGAAGCTCTCACTGTCGTACACAGCCCATACTCCTCTAATGAATCTCGAAAACAAGCTTCTGCATACCTCGAAGGGATCAAAGCGGATAACGCAGCGCCCTACCATGGATTTACTCTAGCCAGCGACAAGAGCCAAGAAGCGGTTGTCAGCCACTACGCCCTGTCCCTTCTCGAGCACGCCATAAAACACCGATGGAGCGAATATAATTCGATGGAGGAGGAGGCCATGAGGGGGTGGGTCCTTCAGCTCTCTGAGAATGTCTCGCCGAAAGACCCTCTCTTCATACGGAACAAAACCGCTGAACTATGGGTGGAAGTGGCAAAGAGGAGCTGGGGATCGCAGTGGTTGGATATGGATGCGCTCCTGGTGAGCCTGTGGAACGTCCCTGGTTCAGTCGTACACAAGGAATTTGTTCTCTTCGTACTGGAAACCCTGTCGGAAGAAGTTTTCAACCGGGAAGATGGCATTACAGCTATGAGAGAGACTGTTCTAAGCAAGGCTTGCGTCGAGATCTTTACACCCGCACAAGTTCTCCAAGAGGCATTCCCAAACCGACAGGTTGGGGCCAATGTGCGATGTGGTGATGAAGGGTGGCTTGTCAGACTTGGGGTCTTGTTAGACCAGTGCATTGAGAATGATGTCCAGAACAGCGAGCAATACCGCGGCTGTGCAGTCAAGATTCTTTCTGTTTTCAAATCAATAATGCCATGGGCTATTCCGAAGGCCATTGCAGCTGCTTCATGCGTGTTCCATATCAGCAGAAGTTTAGCTTCGCCAAGCGTTGCTGTTCAACAGGTACGGTTTGCCCCTCTATACTAAGAGTTCCAGCTAACAGATCAAGGCGTCGCTCGAAGCACTCCACGCATTATATAGCCGTACTCATTTTACAGACGAGGAGTTTCTTACTCTTGTCAGCCCGATGTATACAACAGAGCGAGTTAACCTCCTCCGTAAAGTCTACGAATGGTCAATAATTGATCCCAATGACATCGATGACGAGAAATACCTTCTTGGGAAGAGATTCTCGGAGGTATGTTTATCTTAGTCCCTTTTACATCTTGAGGGTTAACTGACAGTTGGCAGATGATGTCAAAATTGGGAAACTTCATTGGCCAAAAAATATCATCGATCCCCGAGGATTGTGATCTGCCAAATCTCCTAAACCTTTTCTTTTCCATTGTACAAAATCAAAGCTTTGTTGTTGCGATACCCGTCCTCGTTACTTGGACACATTTACTTCGTTCTGAAACTATCGTCGATTCTCCTACTACAGCGCACCTTATCGCTCCGCTCCTCGAACTCTGCAGCTCAAGGCTTACCAGATATGAGAACTTGCCATCAGATTCCGAAGACCCTTCACTTGTGCTTCTAGTGGAGGATATCGACACGATCCCAGAGCGGCATGCCTTCCTTGGAAATTATAGGCGTTACAACGTGCAATGCATTGAGTTAATTGTTCGGAGAAAGACTTCTGACGCAATATACCATATTTTGAGCCAGGTCTGGCACTCGATCGAGCATTTATATGATGGAATCCCACCGTTTTCTATTGAGACATATTCGAAGAATTCGCCAGCAATACTCCGCGTCGATGCCCAATTCACAGTCGTTGAAGCAGCACTTAAAGGCTACATGAAGTGGAGAGAAACCCATGGCTCAAACCCACAAGAGGATGAACAGAAGCGAGCCAAGATGGAAGATGATTTCCAGGGCTGGTGCGAACGCTTGCTAGGCATGAGCTTTGAGGACCCGATCATTAGAATGCGAGCCCTACAGCTCGCTGTTTTATTCTCAACTTCAGCACTAGACAAAAAGCCAAACTTCTTGCTCCAAGTTCTTGAGCACGTACTTATGACACGACCCGTTGACCACCCAGAGCATCGAGCTTATTCGGCTGCAGTCAAAGAACTGACCAGCGATTCAATGCATGAATTGACCAGACTAGCAACGAAAATGCCGGATCATCTTTTGGAAGTTTATGACCAGCTAGAGGCCAAAGTCAGTGAAATTATTGCTGCCGGTAACGTCGAATCCAGGCAGGAAACTTCGTACAGAACCTTCTTATTTATCATAATCCACCGCGCAAAAGGGATCGATCCTGCAGTACGATTAGAGCGCTTGCAATCTTTCATTGCCCCCGTTAAGCAATTGTGGCAAGATCCTGCCCTAGGTGCATCTTTGTCATCCTTTGACGGCTTTTGCGACATTCTAGGCCTCAGGAAAGTCCGAGAATATTTGGTGTCACGGCAGGTCCATAAAATTCAAGACTGGGGCTCCTCCCCCCTCGATGACGAGGGCATTGCAATTCAAACCGAGCTTGCTGAGCGTCTCAAAACTCTACCTCTGCGGCCTACCAAATCCTTCTTGGGGTGTTCAACCGACAAAATAGAAAAGGGCACAGAGCCGTACAATACAACGTGCTCCCTCTGGCATGACTCGGTTCCACTTATGCTCCCCGGCCTATTGAAATTCCTCGGTCATGCCCATGCATTCCATAACCCGGCAAACTGGTCTGGTCTTCCTCAGGAGATGCAACCGATTGTATCTCGGATATTGACTGATCGATTCTGGCAGTCTGGTATTTCGGGAGGAAGTAAAGATGACTTTTACGCGCGTGTTTCCGGTACAAGAACGACGTTGGAGGGATTCGCGTCTTCTATCCGCGGTACTGTGCGAGCAGTGAGAGAAGCTTGTTACTCCATCCTATACGGACTGAGTCGCCTCAATGTTCACTTCTATGGATTCCAAGAACTCCCTGGCCCGTTGGCAAATGCCTTGTTTGCGGATGCGCACTTCCTTTCTTCTCACCAACTTATTAACTTGATGACATTGGTCCGATATATGGTTGACGACTGTCCAATAGAGCTACGGGCACATTTTGTGCCTCCGATACTGGCAACCTGCTTCAGACAAATGGATGGCAAGATAAGCTCTCAGTGGGAGCTACTGGGTCAGAGGCAACAAACTACTTCTGACGAAGTCGGTTTGACTGAAGAAATGAAGGAAGAGAGCCTGCTTCGGCAGCTTACTTACACCGCAGTAATGCTGGTAGCCTCTCTTTTTGACCCCCAGCGCACAAATGGTATTTCTTCCGCCTATTCTGGTAACTACGGTTCACTAATCAATTACCAAGAAGCCGAAGGTTCTCAGACCGCCACTAACAAGGAAGCATCAACATACACGCCAGGTGGAGGCCCAGGCGGCGCGAAGGAGTGGCCAACAATGCGGCGATTCTGCCTTACGGAGTCGTCCATTCTGGAGTCCCTAATCCTCTTCTCCACCCACGCCATCCGAATGCGAGACACCCGCTGCTGCGGTGTCGTCCTACGCGTCTTCCGCTCCATCATCCCAGCATTTAGGAACCAACGAGAGACCGACCCTACAACAGCGGCCCCCATCCGCGAGTTCATTAGCACAGAGGTCCTCCAGGCTTCTATCACGTCCCTACATGAGCCTTACTTCGTCGAGTTGCAGAAGGATTTGGCACAGCTGATTGCAGCGATACTCGTTTCTTACTGCGAGTTGACGAACACGCCGAAGGCGATCCTGATGTCTCTTCCTGGACTACAGGAAGCTGCTGTTGATAAGTGTATTGACTACGTCAACCGCCCAGGAGTGCAGCCAAGGCAGCAGCGTGCCATAGTCCTAGATCTTCTGCGGGATCTCAAAGGAGTGAGTATCAGCGAGCAAGGACGCATCTCGAAGACTGCGGCAGTGGTGAGGAAGGAGAGGAGCAAGATGCAGCAGGAGTTTATGCAGACGGAGCAGCAGAAGGAGGCGCCATCGGGACTTGGGAGGCGGACGCCGGAGCTGGAGGGATTGGGGGCTTTGTTCAATACTTAGGCTGGCTCATCATTGATGAAGGGATGATGCTGGAGAAATAGCTGTGTAGTAAAACGGTAATACTATGTAAAATGGAACGGATACAGCAAACCCTCATTACATGCCCAATATGGTGTTCCTAGCTTGATGGAAGCGGACATGTTCGGTTACTATTTGGGATACTTGTACGGGTTCATCGAATAACAAGCTTCTGTCAACCTGGCTTGGCTGATGGAGCCTGGAATCAATCTATGAGGAATTATCACCGTAAACACTGTAGTATTCAATCTCATAACGTACCCCCCAACAGTTTCCATTAGGTACTACTATCTACGTGCCCTTAGTTTGGGTATTAATAATCGCAAGGAATGTAAGTTACTCATTATAAATCCCCCTTTAACATGAAGTTATCAAATCTTTGTCCAAAGTTATTTTGAGTGGCGTGTATTTGCTCTCTGTTTCCCATTATTCATGGCCATCAAGGCCGAACTCCTAATAGCCAAATATGCTTTTCGGCTTGGGGTATCTTATGCCCTTATTATTTTCCAACCACACAGTTACCTTTATTTCCCGCGCCCGCTCCCCCCTTTTTCTTCGTAATTATGTCAGGCTTCCCACCGCCCATAGCTCCACGCCAACTATGTCGAATTTCTTCCCTTGGTCGCTCAGCGGCTCATTGCCAAACGTGAGGCATGTGCTACTGATTCCGCGGTCAAAGCTGTCGTCGAGCCATAGCCCATAATTACCATCTCCACCGCCGATGCTGAAAAATGTTGCGTCGCAAAGCATGAAGTAATCGTTAATACCCGAGTACGGGAATGCCTTAAATCGCACCTGTGAGGGCGAGGTAGGGCGTGTGGGAGGCGCTGTGGGTGGTGCAAGGGTATTGGGACTTCGCGGAAGAGGGCTCGATGATGTGAGGTTGAGGGAGGTATTTCGCTGCATGTTCGTCGTATCCGCCGAGGGCGGTAGGGGGAGTTGGCTCAGATCCGTCTGGGAGAAGACAGACGCACGCCAAAGGAAGCACTCTCCCGTGCCGAAGTAATGTGGTGAAATATGAGGTGCTTCTGTCAGATACGCCCCAAAAAGCTACTGTCAATTAGCAATTTGCCCAGCACGAAGGCATCCAAGGCCAATCGCGGGGTAAAACTTACCCCGCCGTCAGCGTCCTTTACCACAAGGACATACCCATTCCGCAGGCCCCTCAGCTCGTCACAGTTCTTGTACATAGTCCCCAGACTAACCCCGTCTTGTTCCAGGCTGTATACCAGGTGCCATTCGTCGCATAATTGTAATCGCGGCGGTATCAGCAGTCGTATCTCCTCAGCAATTGCTCTACTCATCAGCCTCGCGCTCTCGTCTGTGTTTTCGGAGTACCCGCATAATGTAAGGGGGTAGAGGGGCGGCGGTTGGAAGGGCGAGGCGGTGCGTAATGGCGGGGTGTATATGGAGCCATGCATGTCGGAATCTGGCTCCTCGAACAATGTCTGCGAGTTTTCGAGGGATGGCGATGCTGGGGTAGATGGTGTAGATCCGTGGGTCGGGCCAGAGGAGAGACGGCGCAAGAATTTACCGATTGACGGCAGATAACCAGAGGATGAGGCGGTTGCAGTGGTATTTTCAGTGGTGGTGTCGTCGGTGATGCCGTCGGTGGTGCTTCCTATGGTGGAAGCGCGGGAGAGAGGGACGGTTGGTGGTGGACTTGACATCTGTACGGTTGGGCTGGGAGCTGGCAATAAGCGCTGGTTTGCAGGCGCTCTAGTGTCGTGTAAGGCGCTAAATGCGATATATTAATAGTGAATTAATGTTCCGAGATGGCAACGATCGGTGATGCTATGGTTAAGTAGTGGGGCAGGGATGATAAGGTGTTGTTGTCAGGGCGGAATATATGGGGGGTGTGAGATTTCCGTTTGCGGGCGCCATTGCTAATGCCCCTCGTGCCGTCTGGGGTAAGCCAAAAAGCTTAGCCATTGAGGCTGAAGAGTCTGGTTTCAGAGCCCAGAGTCGTGAATTAGAGAACTGAGAGACTTATCCAGATATTTATCACAATCGACTTCAAACAGAAGTTATAACGAGTGGCATGTATCATTTCTTACTATCCGACGCCACAAAGGATCATTGTCTCACCTGCTACATACAGCAGCCCACGCAATCGTATCACCTTCGAGATTTACCACTTGTAATACTGTACTCTTGCGTTGAAAGGGGGATATTTCTCAGATTGTTACTACAAAGCCATATCCAGGCAGGTGAGTAGGGATTACCCACAGGGGAGCCATCTATTTAAACATAGAACAAAACTCCAGACCATACCAGATACACTGATTCCTTGAACGCCATTCTCAATGCATACACCGACACATATCATACACCACCAGCACCCTGTGCCTGGCTTCCCATTTATCCGCACCTGCCATTCTTCCACCCCGTCCTCCACCTCTCCTCCCACTTATCACAATCGAACGTCTTCTTCCCCAGCTTCACATTCACGTCGTTATGTGCCTCGCACATCCATCTCCCAAACTCATCCCTACTCCCCACCCGCACCTTCTCGCGCTCCATATACTTCTGGAAGTCCTCGCCGCACCAGGTACATGGGTATAGCTTCCCGAACGACTTCACGAACGACATGGCGCTCGATTGCTCAGCGAGTGTGGGCTTCTCGGGGTACGCGGCGGTCATGGTATGTAGGAGCGTCCAGGACGCGCGACCTAGGGCCTCGACATCGGGCGGGCAATCGTCAGGTAGGGCAGCGGGTATTTTTGTGCTTTTGCCTTTCGCAGCTGGGGAATTGGAGGTTTCGGAGGCGGCCATTGCGGACCAGGCGGCGAAGGAGGTACAGGAACGGCAACTGAGGATTGTTAGCTATTTGCACTCTCATCCAATTGGTGTACCTGCGAATAGTAGGCAGGTCCTTGAGGGTACATACGGCTTTCCATCTTTCCCTAGCACGACGCCTTTAGGGAACTTTTTGGGCACCGCGCCAGGTGTCGGAGGCGGCGTCAGCGGCGCATCTTTCGTTGGCGCGTTGGCGCTCTGTGCTGGTTCGGACATTCTCTCCTCTAATGTACAAGCAGGCTAATCAGAAATCAAATAATGAGTGAATAAACCCCAAACGAAAGTGGCAGCTGCATATATTTACAAGTATGGACGAACGAGAAGGAAAGCATTCATGCTGACCCAGATAGGTTTGTAATACAGGTACGGCGGAACCTTCCGCCCAATTTCTTATCGCCGATTATCCCCTCCATCGCTCCCCACTATCACCTCTGGCTTCTAGCTTCCACGATGAGTCCATTCAACCATGACCACCACAGCCGCAGACACAGGGTCAATCCCCATATTCCTCTTAAAGACAAAGTCAACACCCCATGACGGCTATGAAGAGTTCTTCTCCGCCGCCAAACTCGAAGGCCACGACTTAGCCCCTACCTTCGTCCCAGTCCTCGAACATACACTCCTGGAACCAGGACTGGATACCGTGCGCCAATTGCTCCGCTCGCAGCGTATAAATAGCAGTGGAGATGAGGGAACATACGGCGGGATGATATTCACATCCCAGCGCGCCGTTGAGGCATTCGCAAGCCTCGTTGCAGAAGGTTCGCCCAGCTCTCCCCCCAATCACCCAGCTCCCCCAGCAATCAGCAAGCTAACCACCTCCCCCTCCTCAGGTCCCTCATCCTCTACCGACACCACCAACTCCTGGCCCAACCTCTCCACAACCCCAATCTACACCGTCGGCCCCGCCACCACCCGCGCCCTGCGCTCCGTCGCCTCCTCTCCCCCCCTCCAAATCCACGGCTCCGAAACCGGCAACGGCGAAGCCCTCGCCGCCTACATGCTCACGCACTACCTGCCCTCCGCACCGCGCCCGCGCCCTCCCCTCCTCTTCCTCGTCGGCGACAACCGCCGCGACATCATCCCCAAGACGCTCATGAGCCCCTCCCTCCCCGAAAACGAACGGATTCGCGTCGACGAGCTGGAAGTCTACGGCACAACCACGCAATCCAGTTTCCCCACCGTCTTCGCTTCTGCACTCTCCGCCTCTTCGGCCGCTAAAACGCGGTGGGTGGTGGTCTTCTCGCCTACAGGGTGCGAAGCCGCGTTGCGGGAGCTGGGGCTTCTGGACTCAGATACAGGGCGCGTGAAGACAGGGGAGAGGGGAGGGGGTTGCGGGATCAGGAGGGGGAGGAGGCAGACATATGTTGCTACTATTGGGCCGACGACGAGAGATTTCCTTAGGAGGGAGTTCGGATTTGAGGCGGATGTCTGTGCAGAGGTGCCGAGTCCGGAAGGGGTGGGGGAGGCGATTGGAAAGTTTATGGTGGGGTTGGAGTGAGATGGATGATACAACATATAGGCAATACTACTCATATAGAGGAGATGCGTGCATGAGATGGCATGAGATGATATGATATGTGTGATTCAATGGGGGAAAGAGATACTACAGGTTGCCATTCTCGCATATGTTCGTTTTCGTTACCAATCAACGCTACTGCCGTCTGCCCTGCTATACTGTGACTTTACAGGACCAACAAACATCAGTTGGCTTTTTTGCGCCCCCTTCGTGGCGGGTTGTTCCGTGCAGTGTCTCTCCCTTCTCTCCCATTTCCAATAACTTCGAAAAACGTCCGATTGGGCGGGACTCCGTTGAGGATAAAATAAAAGAGATCTATGCTAAATGAACCCTCGGTGCTCGTTAATCACAACAACCACATCTCCAACCCCGCAAGATACCAAAAATGAGAGGCGAAGGGGGGGCGCGGCCGTCCAGCAATATTCAACCCGAGCTTTCATCGCCCTTTGTTCTCCATCCCGATTCCCATGGCGCCAGCCCAGCCATCCATCCATCCTCTAGCCAAGCGCAGAAACTACCGCATGATCTCGTTGAAGATCAACTGCTTCAGCTGCTCTTTGCTCAGGTTGTCCTTGTTCTTGTCGAAATCGAAGAACTCCTCTGGGATGGGCGCGGCCGTTGGCTCGTCCTCGGGGTCGTGGTATGGCTCGAGGTATGGGTGCTTGAGCGCCTCTTCCACCGTGATGCGCTTGACGGGGTTGAAGGCGAGGAGCTTCTCGAGGAGATCCAGAGCGAGGTCCGAGGTCTTGGGGAACATGGACTTGAATGGGACCTTCTTCTTGAAGGGCAGGGAGCGGATGTACTCGCGGGCGCGGCGAGACTTGATGCCGTAGTAGTCCTCCATGGTTGGCGTGCCAAGGACGTCGAGGATAAGCGTCAGTTGGTGGTGGTCTGCGGAATTGTGTTAGTAATGGGGGTCAAGGAGGGTAGCTAATGGAACATGGAGAAGCTTACAATCCTTTCCTGGGAACAGAGGCTTCCCGCTCAGCATCTCAGCGAGAATGCAGCCCACACTCCAGACATCAATAGCCTTAGTGTACTCCTTGAACGTCAACATGATCTCAGGCGCACGGTACCAGCGCGTAGCCACGTATTCCGTCATGAATCCCGAGTTGTCTTCTTGCGAGGCCGCTGAGCGGGCTAGGCCGAAGTCGCAGACTTTCAAGTCGCAGTTTGCGTTGAGGAGGAGGTTGGAGGGCTTGAGATCGCGGTGGAGGACGTTGGCGGAGTGCATGGCTTTCAGGGCGCGCAGAGTCTGGTAGATGAAGTACTGGCAGTGGTCGTCGGAGAGGTCTTGTGTGCGGATGACGCGGTGCATGTCGGTCTCCATGAGCTCCTGGATGAGGTAGACCTCGGTGAATGTCTCGTAGCTTCGTGGCTTCTGGATATCTAATATGGAGATGATGTTCTCGTGGTTGAAGTACCGTAAGAGCTTCATCTCACGGAGGGTTCTCAGACAGAACATGGAGTGGTCGAATGGGGTAATCTTCTTGATCGCAACCTTCTGTCCCGATGGTTTGTGAAGCGCCGAGCTGGAGTTTCCATGTTAGCAACTTCATCTTCATCTCAGCGCCTGGGTATTACGTACCAGACAACACCATATGCGCCCTCTCCAACAACATCCTGGATATCATACTGCTCGCTGACATTAAACGAAATCTTTCTCGATCCGGTGGGATTGGGTGCGCGGGTTGCCATCTTGAACGATTGAAGCCGATTTACTTGGGATATACCGTGGTTCGAGTTGCTGAAGTTGCAACGAAGCTTACGACAGAGGGTGGCCCAGCTTCAGCGGCGAACCAAATACTATTATCGCCTTGCGCGCTTCTTTGTTGGTAATTACGCCGGGGTGCTGTTAATGATAGAGCTGCCCGTCGGATTTGTGCTGTGCTGGCAATTCGTCGGTTGGGCGCCAACGCTTTCGAGCTCGCCAACGTTACAATAGGTATACTAGAAGCTTTAGATTAAGTCCGTAATAGTAATGGCAGTGCTATGATGTGATTCGACTTCTTTTCTGCGTTTCTACTCCGTGGCAATGAGTCAGCATATAATTCCCAGCTTCAGGTCTCGCCGTCAGGAACAAGTGGAAGTCCCAACACGAGAGCCCAAACACAGCACATCGAAGGGGAAACAAGGGATCGGAATGCGTTCTTCCCGGAAGCGGGCCTGGAGGATGTTTCGTACCTTTGTGGTGTAATCCCGAGCGAGTCCCAGCCAAATAAAGAATACCTCAAAGTCAATCGAAGACGGTTGATGTAGGGGCCAGTTTGTTGATTGATTTTCGATGTCTTTCGTGATGGCGGACGCTCCCGGACCCTGGTGCGGGGTTTGAATGGGCGGGGCTGACGTGCCAACTGTGGGTTTTGCGAGTTACAGTGTTATCGATAGCGCACAGCCGGTGAAACTCTCGTCGCGAACAGTCAAGTTTGATGGTGATGGTGAGGATGAAGAGGAAGAAGAAGGTGATGAGGACGGAGAAGTGACGATTTTACTAGTCAGCCTTTTTTTCGAGGAGAGAAGCACGACGACAAACGGCAGAGCGGCCGTACTAGCGACGAGGAGCGAGGGATGGGGGGGGGGATATATGGATGGGGGCTGAGACGAGGATGCCGAAGATGGGATGATGGTTTCGAAGAGGTCGATGATCCCCGTCGGCCTGGTCTAACTGGTCTAACTGGTCTAACTGGTCTAACTGGCTAACTGGTTGAGGAGGTGGTTGGGTGTGATATTTGGCGGTTGATGCAGGTGCAGGTAGAGCATTGACGGTGTCTGGTGTAGTACTGGATGCTGGGCCCCCTGTTGCTCTCCCCTAGACTGGCTGGACAATGGGCTGGACAAGGACAAGATGTGATACTTTGATGGACAAGCTGCGACCTAAACCAGATGAATAGGGCTGCTTCGAGAAGTTCGGCGCATACAGGACAGTCTGGGTTACTCGAGGATTGACCAAAGCGGCAGCAGATCTATATATAAACTTCGCTCAGGGCATAAATATACACTACAGTAGAATACAAATAGCCCATAAGGCATGGAGCGAGCACCAACAACAAGCTTCAGTTCGGCAGATGTAGATGTGGTGATGGAGATAAACGAAGGGGGTCGCAGAGCTGGTCGCAGTAGTCCAATGGTACCTCGAAGTACATACAGTTGAGGGCATTAGACAAGGTACCAAACGACGGGATAGGACGAGAAAAGACCCTTTGGAGCTGGTGACCAAACCCACAACAGTCCCCTACAAGTACAAGCCTACGACAAGCCCACAACAAGCCCCCAAGCTACAAATCCCACCATCCCACCATCCCACTAACAGTAACGTGCATCCCACGAAAACCGCATGCGACGGCCGCGACAGGCCAGCAACCCCCAACCACCATTGATTACCAGCCCTCTATCACCCCTCTATCACCCCCAAGCCACCCCGCTGATAGGTCGCCTAGGCGCCGGCGCCGTCGCCATCACAGACCACAAACCACAGACTAGAAAGTGGGGACCGCCGACGGGGGTCGGGCGGCCAACCACGCGGGTGTTTCACTGAGGCCTTGCGCGGTTTCAGTCATGTCGCGGCCACGACATCGTGAGACTGTCCGTGCCGCCGAGAGAGTGGAAAGTGGGAAAGGTCGAAGGAGCGAGATGGGGCCATTACTACTATAGCACGGGGTATGGAGGGGCCAAGAGGCACGGCACAGAGCACGGGGCGGTTGGCTCGTTTCGTGCTGCACCACCAGTGGAAGTACAAAACGCCTCCACGGTACGATCCATAGTGTCGGGTATAAATCTATGAACAGTTCGACTCCGTCGTACGTACAGTAAGCAACCTGCCCTCCCTCCCTCCTACCCCCCCGTGCCAGTGCGCCTCCAACCTTCCCACCTCCCAACCCATACAGTACCCCCAAATCCTACCCAGCCACACACACACATACACACCACCCAATCNTCACCAACGCAATCCCTAATCGTCCCACACCTTGACGTTATCCGAGTACTCCATGATCTTGCTCGTCACCTCGTCCTCGATGTCGTCGCCCTCCCCGGCCGCAATGCGCAGGATCAGTTCGTTCAAGCTTGCGCGCCCCAGGATGTCCACATGGTCACCTGTGTTCGGGCCACCGCGCGGGCTGAACCGGTCCGGCTCGTGCGCCATCTCGCGGACGACGACCTTCGTCCCCGCCGGATTGTACCGCTTCATCTTCCACCCCTTGTTGCACATGTAGCCCATCGACAGTAGGTTCACCGTGCCGTCGCCCTCGGAGAGCACAATCCCATGGTCAATGTTGCCCTCGTTGATCGCCGTGTCAATCGTGACATTGAGGCCCGGGTGAGCCGAAGTGTCGTGGTAGAAGTACGACCGCTCGGTCGGCTTGCCCGTGCCTGTTGCGCGTCAGTCGTTAGTTAATGCATCAATCAGCGCCGTGCCGCGCCGCGCCACCAACATCCAACACGGCGGGGCTAGAGTAGAGTGTCTTACCGTAGAAGCAGAAGATCTTCAGGTTGGGGGCCAGCGGTAACCGCGTCTCGAGGGGGTTCACCCACTTCCGCGGGTCCTCCTCGTTTTTGTCGACCTCTGCCTTCGAGTGCGCCACCCCGTGCGAGTAGCTCCCCTTAACTGCATCCTGGTACCACGGCTCTGTCGTATTCATTAAAAATTCCAAGCTCTCCGTGACTGTCAGGTTGCGCGCCGGGTGCGTGATGTTGTTATCCTTGAAGTTCAGGAATGGTCCGAAGCTTACCTCCTGCCCAGGCTGGTCGTCTGGGGCCCACGTCGAGTTACCCCATACGGCCTCCCCTCCCATGGGCAACATAGACGAGATGCCCGGCATAGCGCGGAAGATCTCCACGCGCTCTTCGCGGCTGAGGAAGCGCTCGAGTCCGTATACGGCAAAGGCGTTTAGCTGGGCGGTGTCTTTCATCTCGCCGGAGAGTACGGCGGGGAGCCCCTTTAGAGCACCCAGCATACACCCACTAACGTTGATCCAGGAGTCAACGTGGTCGTCCACCCAGCTATCTCCTCCGTTTCCGCCAAGTGGTGAGGCCACCCAGTGGAAGAAGTAGAACATGACCTGTCCGCCCATGCTATGACTGACGAGCACAACCTTTTTGTTCTGGACGCGATGGGCCATCTCAATGTGTAGCTTTAGACGTGTGAAATATTGATCCCTTGCCTCAAGGTTGGAATAAGAGAGGCGCCAGTCGTAGGATGCTGTGTAACTGTTCGTCGGGTCGTAGCCGATCGACGCCAGATTCTCGAGAATCTTGCTCCAGATCCAGTAGCCCGTGATAAAGAAATCGGTTGCATCGAATCCTTGAGCTGCGCGGACTTTGATACCGGGGGGGTCAAGACCGGTATATTTGTCCAGCATGATATGCCTCTTCCACTCCTCCTTGTCCACTACCAGGGCACGCATCATAGTCCAACTGCCCCATAGTCGCTTTCGAAAATACGGACGTGATACATTTGATGTTCCCCAAGATTCGAGTCCTGATGATATGACTCCCGGTATCATAACGACGGGGTGGGTCGCTTCGAGGCCTTGCGCGGCCAGTTTGAGACCAACTGAGAAGGCATCGTAGTTCAGAGCCTCACGCTCTCCGCCCTGTAGCTTGTCAGTAACGCAGTCGCATAAGATAACTCAACTACTCACTTTAAGCTCCCTAGCTTCTTGAAGGAAGCCTGCAGGTAGCACTTCCATCAAGCCAGCGATATTCAAGTCCGAAATCATATCCGCGAACTCCGGCATCTCGAAGAGCTCATTCTTCTGCGCAAAGAAGCCCGCCACCAGAATACCAAAAATTCCACCAAGAAAGAAAACAAAGCCACCCCTCCTCTTCCTGCCCTTTGGCTTGGTGTGTTTGGTGAGATTCTTAACGGCGGACTTTGGCACAAGCGTCAACTCCTCCGAGTTCTCGCTGGCTTCCGCTGATTCTGAGACCTTCGCGTCTTCCGACGCTGCAGACTTCCCTGGCCGAGAACCATCTTTTGCCGCCCGTTTCCGGACCGAAGACGCCATGTTGCACAACTGAGCCGCTGCTTTGAACGATCAAAGACGAGCGTAAACACTGGCCAGCCGTTGGTAGTGCCTGCACATGTTCCCTAGACCATCAACATTCCGACTCACCGCCTTACTGCTACGTCATCCGCCGATTATTCTGCCGGGGTCGCTTTGACTTGGCGTTTTAGGCCCAGGCACAATCATGTGATTTTTATCTTCCAACCACACGGTGGAGGCAACTTCACCTCCAAGCAAATGGCAATGGGTGAAAGGATAGCGGAGCTTCCTCCAGACCTGCAGTATATTCAATATGATCACAGTCTGGAGAAACAGTACCTGCCCGCTATCCGGAGCTTGATATCCAAAGACCTCAGCGAGCCGTATAGCATCTATGTCTACCGTTACTTCCTCTATCACTGGGGCGACCTGTGTTTTATGGTGAGTAAACTCTCTCACAGCAAAATATACGTTCTAACAATTCGGCCAGGCGATTGATCCCAAGACCTCTGCGCTCATAGGCGTCGTAGTCAACAAACTCGAAATTCACCAATCCCACTCCCCCCCAACTCTCCGGGGCTACATCGCCATGCTCGCCGTATCCTCATCATATCGCGGCCACGGGATAGCCACGACGCTCGTTCAGAAAGCCATCGATGCAATGATTGCACGTGATGCGGATGAGGTTATCCTTGAAACGGAGGTCTCGAACACGGCGGCCATGAAGTTGTATGAGCGCCTCGGATTCCTACGGAGCAAGAAGCTACATAGGTACTATTTAAGCGGGAGCACGGCGTACAGACTGGTTTTGCAATTGAAGTCACAGCTGGGTTGAGGTTCGGCGGACTTCAAAAAGAGGGGTTTAACGAAACGCGTTATGACACAAGCGAACACTATCATGGGTCTTCAGGTTCGATCAATGCATATATCACACGGTTGATTATGTGTTCTATATTGTTCTTGTGTTTTTTAGGGCTTTCTCAATTTTCTGGCGGGAAATGAAGGCTACGCAGGTCGGCATTTGGACGATGAAAATAAACGCAACGGGCGCGACAAAATTCCAGCCACCAGAATAATCAAATTACGAATATTCCAATATCTCTAGTTCTTAAATTCTGCCATGTGTGAGCCATCATAGTCGTCGTCTACGTGAGATATAGCTCTTCTCGTTTTAAACGGTTGTTTCTCTACAACATCTCCATCGAGTTGTATAGCGTCTCTCTGATGCCCCATCTGTTGCCAGAAAATATGTTCAGGTGTGTATATGCATCTATTCCACTCCAATCAGATGGTCCATAGCAACTAATCATTGTGAATGGCTTACCGCATTTGTAGTATATTGGACTTCCACAGGAGACGAGCCCGAGTTCTTTTAATTTCCGCACAACTCGGATAACCTCCTCTTTATTAGAGAAATCATCCGTATAAATACAGATCAGCCTACTTCTAGTTTCCGGATCCACTCGTTTCGGCGACACCTTTGCACCAGTGCCAAGCTGGCCTGTTGCAACTGCATGAGCAATTATAGACCAGGTATGGTTGACTCGGTGTACAGGCGGGAATAGCATCCACTATGCTTTATTAGCCAGCCTCTACCAATTAGCTCTCGATGTGTCTTGAGTCTTGTTCAATAATAAGAGCTGCGTCAATGCTAACCTTCCCAGAAGTTACTTTCATCTGAACGGCCAAATTTAAAATATCCATGACGGTTTTGTCCCTCGCTATAGATATATCCATAGAAGCCATCGCAGCTGGTTGTCGGGGAGGCTTTTCCTGCATGTAGGACATTATATTCTCAAGTTCATTGAGCATGTTTTCCCCCTGCGAACACATCGTAGATAATTTAGAGATATTTTCGCCCCCTTCATGGGTTAGAGGGAGAGATAGGTACGGGTTACTGATCCAAATCCACTGCAATTCTTCAGATCCAACTGTCGTGGCTGGTCGGAGGCGCTGGAGGAATTCATCAACACTCTCCGTAAGCTGGCGCCCAAACCACTGTCCCCTGAATCGATCCGAGAGGGCCAGAGTCGGTGATCCAGCGACCTGAGCGTCGGAGTAGGCCGCCATACTATTTGAAGTCCAGGATTGACTGTCTTCCAGATGGAAAACTCGTTGTGCCTCAGTTAAGACAATATTATAACCCGTATAGCGATGTAAATCGAGTAAACTGTTAGTATTACGCCAAGGTCACTTATCAGCAGTAAACTTACAGATCTTGCTGTATCAAATAGAGTATATTGTGGGTAGCCGCCTCCAGGGTTATGAAGCTCTGACTCGCACTGAGGATTAGATAACAGTATCCCTGTCACACCTACAAAAGTCGCTGAGAAATATATCCGCCGAGCTAGTCATACTTGGTTGATATTATGATAATGAGTGAATATAAATAGAAGGCGTTTTTGTACAATAAATAATATGCTTCTGATGAGAAATTATTAAGGTATTACGAGAATAGTATCAGCAGGGAATATTTTTTATTTTTTAGTGTTTCTAAAATATATTGACCTCAGTATATGAAGGCATAAATCGCCGCCTCTATAAACATAAATACAATTGAAACTTGTGGATAGTCTCCATAAATTCACATATAGCCTTAATTGTACGGGTAATGAGAATAAAGCGATGTGCACGGGCAGAGATACAGTTTTGTGGTCGAAAGAAGGTTTGGGACCAGGGACCTGGGGTAGATCGAGTCGAATTAATTGCCCCACGCCAGAATTTCACGAACTCCCCCGCTTTTATTCTACGTCCTGCTCACACCCCAACCTCTCCAAAAACCTTACGTCAACGACCCGGCAAATCCTTGCCAATTTGACATTCCAAATGGACGAAGGCTCCTTGAAAAATCATGCTATCGCTGCCACTCTGGATCTCCCCCCAAGTTGCATAGAGTTTTCGCAGGCCTCACCTGAGTATTTTGTTGTTGGCACGTATAACTTAGAAAAAGATGACGCAGAGGAGCCGCAACATGACCAAGAAAACGATGGGGATGATAAGTCCAAGAATGAAGTGAAGGCACAGGAGAGGAATGGTAGCCTTGTTCTTTATAGGTTGGAAAATGACGAATTGTATGTGGATTTTTAGCCATCTGGAAACAGTGGTATTTTCTTTCTCCTTCAGTCACTGATTCTCCAATTCCTATAATTTTTTTTCTACGGCCCAAGATGTCACCATCCAATACTAAAAACGTGATTTAGATCCCTAACTTACACCGTGACCCATCCGGCGGCAATTCTTGATCTCCATTTTTCGCCGTTTTTCCCTCAGATCATTGCCGTTGCATCCTCCACCGGCTCGATAAGTTTATACAAACTTGAACAGACACCAAGACCGCATCTTGCCCTACTTCAAACTTTCCAACTCTTTCCTGAATCTACTCTCGTTTTGTCTCTGGCATGGCATCCGTCACATTCCCAACTCCTTGGCTGTACTTTGAATACATCTACAGTGGCGTTACTGTCTCTCTCGCCTGATTTTACCCAATGCACTGTGCTCAGGGATGAGCTTAGTCCGCACGATGACCTAGAAGCTTGGACACTTGCTTTCTCACCAGCCCGGCTGGATGGAAAGACAATGCCACAAGCGCTGTACTCAGGCGGCGACGATAGCAAGCTACGATGCCTCGCCTTTTCGTCTCTAGCTTCCTTGAGCCATCCTCTCTCGGAGATCACAGCTGCATCACCAGGCGGCAGCCGTGGAATGCGAGGCCATGAAGCTGGAGTCACGGCAATCCTGCCTCTGCCTCTTGGAACCGAAGCTGGAAAGGATATATTACTGACGGGAAGCTACGACGACACCGTCCGCGTGTTCGCTGCTTACGACTATCGCAGCGGCGAAAAATCAAATCCCAAAGTGCTTGTAGAAAAGAAGTTAGGAGGTGGCGTCTGGAGGCTGAAGTTCATGGACAAGGAATCAGAAAGAGTGGCCGATGGGGACCGGTGTTTCAGAGTGCTGGCATCGTGCATGCATGCGGGCGCAAGAATTCTCGAAGTTCGAGGTTCGAAGGAAGGAGAATGGACCATTGAAGTTCTTGCTAGGTTTGAAGAACATAAAAGTATGAATTACGGCAGCGACGTTCAGCCGCTGAAGAGAAAGGACTGGCGAGGCAACAAGAACGACGATGAAGAGGATGACGATGATGCCAAGGAAAGGACTATTGTGTCCACAAGCTTTTATGATCGCCTGCTTTGCGTATGGAAATATCCCTGAGAGTGCTTTTGGTATATACTTCAATGCGAAACATTATTGATTGCCACCTGTTTCATGATTCAGATATCCGACATGTTTATCGTTTGGTCACATTGTATTGCATTGATTTATGAGCCGAGGCATCAAATCTCGATATTTATCCCACTCTCTGAACCTTGCAACAAATTACATGGGTAGTTTACAATTTGGAAACTGCCCCTGCCTGGGGACGTGGGGCGCACGCGTTTGCCATGTTGCCACAAATGACGAGTCAAGAATTGTGATATTGATATAGATATGGATTCTGTATTAATGGGTTGGGTCAGGTAGGCGCTCGCTCGTACCCTTGAATCGAACCCTTGTTTTCCGTTCTCCCCGCAAACGCGAGCCATGCAATGTGCATCGTCTTACCGATCTAAAACCGTATCAAGTGGCGAAGTGGGGGGCGGGGCTCGTTGGACCTCGATATTCTCAGATCCCGATAATTAATGCTAGTCATCTCCGTGAATTTCCATAGTATCAATAAAGGATAATATTCCGTCTGCTATTCCGTACAGCTCAGTTAATAATTTGCATATATTGCCGTAGACCGTTAGACTTGAGGCTGCCTTAAACGTGCCGAGGACACAGACATTTCCCCACTAGGATCGTCGCGGACATAGCGCACCCCGATCCAAACGGCTTTACCGACAAAACAAAGCGACATCTCCCGTCGATTTCCAATCCCCACCAACAAATCCCATCGTTTACGATATCCTGCTAGATCAGGCTCTTACTCCTATTCTGTCTCCCGCACGCTCTCTACCTTTGATGGGACCTCGCCGAATGTATATATTAGAGTCTCTCTTCACGGCGACTATCACAGGCCAAACGAAGCCCAACTAAGTGGTAAGTCCAAACCCGGCACTTGCAATCACAAGTGGGCCATATCTGCTCCACCCTCATGACTTCCTTCCTTTGGGAACCCCATGTGTGGAGCATGATGTGTTTAGTAAACCCCATTAAGTCCGGAGGCTGATGATAGGAAAAGACCCCAAGACACGCTTCACTGTGCAACTACTCTCTAACCCGCTCCGGCCCTGTCACGCCTTGCGTCAAAGATATTGGCGTCACGTCTAGTAGACGGACAGTAGAAAGCAAGTGCCCTAATAGTACTTAGCGAGACAGTTTCTCCGCATCTGCAGGCTGGAAAGCTGCATGCATGGCCCACGTGGCACATGCGAAAGTAAAGAAGGCCATCC
Organism: Pseudogymnoascus sp. BL308; assembly: GCA_001630595.1. Taxonomy (NCBI): domain Eukaryota; kingdom Fungi; phylum Ascomycota; class Leotiomycetes; order Thelebolales; family Thelebolaceae; genus Pseudogymnoascus; species Pseudogymnoascus sp. BL308. The sequence continues at coordinate 26,427 of LMYD01000719.1, forward strand.
AAGAAGGGTTCTCGCCCTGCATTGCGAGTACTGCAGGATCTCTGATCGACCTTGATGGGCTGAGGCACCCAGGAATCTTTCATTCTTGTGAAAACCGCCCTCAAAATGGTTTACTGTGGCAAGCCATCCAGGGGATGTCAGATGTGCCGGACAAGGCGAATAAAAGTATGCAGGATTCCCTGTCGCAGCCCCATTTGCTTTAACTCACAGCATATGATATATGTCTCCCAAGTGAGAGACTAATGAAACCTGCTGACATTGTTTGTCTAACAGTGCGACGAAACAAAACCCACTTGCACTCAATGCCGCAAATCCAGACGAGAGTGCCCTGGATACAAAGATGACTTTGATCTCGTCTTTCGCAATGAAACGCAGGCCACCGAGAAGAGGGCGAAGAAACCTACTGCCAAGTCAAGGAAAGCAGCGGCTCAAGCAGCAGCTCCATTGAACCGGCAGTGGGACTCCAATGCGGCACCCGCTGGCGCAAGCCACCCCGACTCTGCATTAGTACCCAGTTCGAGACCAGCACAGGTGCCTACTACCCTCTCTATGCCGGTTGAGCAGGTTGCATCGCATTACTTCATCACCAATTTTGTCGCCACGTCAGACAATGGCGCTTCAATAGGACTCACAGATTATATTATCCCGCTTTCCAATGCGAGCCCGTCGAATAAGCATTTACGTCTCGCCCTCAGCGCAGCGTCATTTGCTGCATTTGGCAACCGACCAGGTGGGAAAGCACTATTAACTAAGGCACAGGAGGAGTACAGCAAAGCTATATGCCATGTAAACGATGCACTAAGGGACTCAGTGGCGCAAAAGACGGATGAAACTCTCGCGTCTGTGATGTTGTTGGGGATGTACGAGGTAAGCGGCTAATTATCGGAGACCTACTCTTCTGTGTTCTGACCTCCTTTAGACTATTCTGTCTCGACCTGTAGCTATGGCAGCCTGGGGATCACATATAGACGGGGCAGTTATGTTGGTTAAGCTGCGAGGGAAGAAGCAACTTCGGACGAGGGTTGGAAACGCACTCTTTGTGGCAGTTAGAAACCTTATGGTATGTTTGCCGATGCTCTCTGTGCGATTGCATTTTAACACCTCTAGTTCATCAATTGCCTGTCGACAGGCAAAAAGCCGGACTGGAACATGGATCTGTGGAGGTCTGAAAGTGAGGACGGCGATGTAAGGGAGGTTGTGAACCGGTTGGCCCTTCAAATGGCAGATTTGCGGTATGAAATTAATGGGCTTATGACTCTTGCCGAACGTACACCTGAAAATGTTAGCAAGGTCCAAGATGCCATGCGGCGCTCTTGGGAGATTGAGCAAATGCTCCAAGATTGGATAGCCAATATACCAAGCGGCTTACGGTTTACTACCGTTGCTTGGGTGGAGAGCATTTCATCTGATCAACTTCTGGATAGCGAGGTGTACCCCGGAAGAATCGATACCTTCCCGGATGTTTGGATTGGAAGTGTGTGGACCCTGCTCCGTGTTACACGGATGTTTGTCTCAGGCGCTGCGGTCCGTTGTGCTGCATGGCTGAACACTTCCGTGGACTATCGTACAACACCAGAATATGCAGCAGCTGCAAGGCTAGGAACGGATGCGGTCAACGACATAATCGCAGGCGTTCCGTACCATTTGGGCTGGAAGGCAAACAAAGGCACCCTACAGCGATTTGCTGTAGCGGACGACAATTGCTTTTCCTTCGGAGACAACCAAAATAAACCGAGGGCCTTGGGGGCGTACCTTTCTACCTGGCCAATTTTCAGCGCATATTGCAGCGACTTCGCAACAGATGCCCAGAGGACCTGGTTGAGGGGCAGGCTAAACTACATCACAGATGTTATGGGAATCAATCAAGCTGGCACACTAGCCCTGGTGAGTTTGCCTCCTTCCGAACTTATTCCTGACCATGTAAGATGAGTATTTACAGTGTACTAATGGCTCATAGTATCAATTACGCCTCCCATCCATGACAATTAAACGCGACTTGATGAGCAGAGCCGCGCTGTTATCTAATCAACTTCCCAGGCAGGCCGTCACTCCGCCATCCACCGCCTCCGTATCCCCGCCGCACTCAGGCAGCACAGCTCCCTCTTCGACTAACTACCCCACGCCCCAAGGCACCGCTTACAACTCTTCCTCAACTTCCTCCCCGCCTACAAGTCTCCCACCTACGAGCCTCCCTCCTAACTATCCTTCCACGTACCCGGTTCCCACAGGTGGGGACCCAGGGACCTCGGTCAACGCACCTCAGATACCGCCCCACCTCGCATACCTCATGCGCCAGGAATCACCACCCGACGAACACCTCCTCGCCGCCATTGAGAGCTCAGGCCAGAAGCAGTGGGATCAGTGGGAGCGCGAGCGCCGGAAGCGAGAGCTTGAGCGGAAGAAAGAGGCGCTGGTTGACGAAGGAACTGGCGGAGACGAGATGTTAGCGGAGTTGCTTAAGAGGTATTTCCAAGTGGGTATGATGGACAAAGAGTGAATTGGTCTGGTGACGGGTTTGGAGAAAGTGGGACTGGAGTTGGGGCTGAGCGCTGTAGGGCATATATATGGGGTATTGGAGGATTGGATTGTTATTCTTCGGCCGTTCGGGGGGTGGATAGAAAGGATGGAAGCCTGGGCGACTCTACTGTATGATGTGTGTGCATGCGTGCGTGCACCCTCATAGGTGGCTTGCCTTTGTATTTTTTGTACACAGTTGGGAAGGTGTATCATAACGCCACGTTTACGTATTTATGTTGTTGGTATATATAGTTTGCTAGGAGAACAATTGAAGAACTATATATTTGTTAATTCATTTGGCTAGGAAGATGGAAAACGGAGAATATGAGTTGGATATGACCATGAGAAGGAGATAGGCCGTGAAAGTGGTAGTCGCTTGCATAGTGATTTTTGGAGATATTTGGCACATTTGATTTCGTCTTTAATGATGAACAACGCGAATATCCCAGATCAAGTTACAATAAAACCAATATAACAGATCTCGTCCAATAATAAAAAATGAAAATGTGAGACGGAATAGCTTTGCCATATTTCTAATAAAACAACACAGCGCAAACCCCACCACTTGACTTGTAGAGATCGAAGAGCAGATGCGAACCGAAGGGTATCATGCCTGATTCCGATTTCAAGATCTAACCAGCCACAAAATCGGCCCAAGAACGTAAACATAAGTGCAACGGGACCAAGCTACAGTTGGACACCGTGCCCAGCCTTTAGATGCACGAAGTATATCCCACGCGGTGGATAATGCACAGTGCCGTCGAGGCAGCTGCGGCAAATCGATCACGACCAGCAGATAAACAAGTCGTCAACACCAGAAGTATCGTTGTCATATCCAATGACTTAATTTGTCTTTCCCTCGTCCTTCTCCTTGTTCCAGAGTTTGGATTTGTAGCCAGGCCAGGTGCTCAGGTTCCACGCTTTGACGAGGACGCTCTGCGTCTTGTCTACATAGTCGTCGTTTCTGACCTCCTTCACGCCCACTTTCATGCCGTCCTTTGTGAAGACAACGTTCTTCTTCTCCATCTTCTTTGAGGCGGCATCGGAGATCTGCATGACCGAGAGGTAGATGTGGTACCCCACAAATGCAAGGCCTCCCAAAACCGCGAAGAGGATAATGAGAGGGAGGAGCTTGCTGTGGGATAGTAAGCGGGTGATCAGGACTTTCGATACGGAAGAACTCACGCTATGGCAGACTTCGGAGGTGCAGGGGGTTTAGGAACTTTCGCGTTTCCCCAGGCCATGATGGAAAGCTTGTTTTTGGTGAGCGATAAAGTTCGACGAAGGTATGAATTCAGGTTTGGGAGATCGCAGAGTGTCAGAAAGCCTGGTTAGAAGAGGACTTGAAGGAAAGGTCAACGATTGATAAAGAATTGGGTATCAGAGAAAATTATAACGAGAGATTTAGAGTTGAAGCGCACGCATCAAGCAGGCTTGTGATTGCGGCTGGCTGAACGCGCAAGTAGTAGCGCGGGGAACGAGGCTGGACAAATCAAGGCGGCTGCGCCCCATGGCGACGCTCGGGCCAATAGGCGGCTCGTCAAAACACGTGATGAGAGCCTCGCTTAATCTCCGTCCTCGTCCAAGCTTCTACGAACACAGTGTCCCGCGCCAGGAATGGGGAGCTACTCGGGACAGCTTAATACCACGTACACTCATATCAATCCAGGCTCCTAGGTGACAGCGAACTCAACCTTGAAAAGCTACAGCTTGTTAAAGTCCCTGGGCGGCCTTTGCACAGCATATTCACATTCAGAAGTGGTTGCAAGAGTCTCATTTTCTGGCTGTTCGCCCGCTTGACGACACACCTCAATACATTCGCGCTCACGCCTAGACCGGTGACATAAAAGGTTCTAAACTCAACTTCAGCCATGTCGGCTCCTCAAGAAGGTTACCCACCGCAGGGTTACCCACAGCAAGAGCAGTATGGAGAGCAGCAACCACAACCTGGCTTTGGAGCTGCTGCGCCAGCCCCGGCCGAGGAGCACCATGACGGCCATGGGAAGAAGAAGAAGAGAGGATACGCCGCGCAGGCATACGATTTTGGCGCTGGCGGCAACGCAGCTCTAGGGGGACAACCGCCAAACCCAGAAAACTTTGCTCCAGTTGGCGCCCCAGCCTATGGTGGCTACCCTGCTCCGGCCGATCAGCCTGCTTATGGTGCGAATCAGCCATACACCGACGCCCCTCAACCGTCAACCTTTGGCCAGTCTGCCCTTGGTGGCCTCGGAGGATACCAAGCTCCACAACAACCAGCTGCGTATCCGGCACCCGGTGCCCCTCCGGGTGGTGATGTTGGAGGTATCACTCAGGGAATGGGCCAGATGGGAATTGCGCCTCAAGCTGCTCAGCCAGGCGCAGGAGCTATACCGAGAGTTGCCCTGAACCAGCTGTACCCCACCGATCTTTTAAACCAGCCCTTTAACGTTTCTGAGATTGAGCTACCCCCGCCACCGATTATCCTTCCACCGAACGTAAGTTGGCATTCCTGTCTTGAGAGAAATGATTTGGCTAATTAGCTCAATAGTCAAGCGTCACACCGTCGCCGGACGCAAACTGCTCTCACAAATACATCCGCTCTACTCTGAATGCGGCTCCAACGACGAACAATCTCTTAAAAAAGTCGAAGCTTCCATTTGCCCTCGTCATACAACCATACACTTCATTACACGATGCGGACGATCCAGTTCCAGTTGTGCAAGATCAAATCATTTCGCGTTGCCGAAGATGTAGGACGTATATCAACCCCTATGTTACTTTCCTCGACCACGGACACAGATGGCGCTGTAACATGTGCAATTTGACCAACGATGTTCCACAAGGATTTGATTGGGATGCTGCAACGCAGCAGAGTGTGGACAGGTGGCAGAGAGCTGAGCTGAACCATGCCGTTGTCGAGTTTGTGGCTCCACAGGAATACATGGTTAGGCCACCACAGCCTCTGGTGTACCTCTTCCTCTTCGACGTCAGCTACAACGCTGTGAACAATGGCCTCCTAGCTACCAGCGCACGCACGATTCTCGACAGCCTCAACAGGATACCCAACGCCGACCGCAGGACGCGCCTCGGCTTCATGGCGGTGGACTCGAGCTTGCACTACTTCACGATTCCAAAGGATGGCGAAGAGAATGGGGAGACAAATATGCTCGTGGTCAGCGATTTGGACGAGCCATTCTTGCCAATTCCCCAAGAGTTGCTTGTACCTCTGTCAGAGTCCAGGACAAACATCGAGACATTCCTAACCAAACTACCAGGCATGTTCCAGAACAATGTAATCACCACATCATGCATGGGGTCGGCATTGCGCGCTGGTCACAAGCTTATCTCGCCGCTTGGTGGCAAGCTTGTAGTACTGACGGCCACGCTGCCAAACGTTGGCTATGGAAAGCTCGACTTGCGTGAAGACCCCAAGGCTCTCGGAACCAGCAAGGAAGGCGCCCTGTTACAAACCCAAAACAGCTTTTACAAGAGCTTTGCTGTCGAGTGCTCCAAGAACCAGGTTTCCATCGACATGTTCCTCTTTTCGTCACAATACCAGGATGTGGCATCACTGAGCAACCTGCCCCGTTACACCGGAGGGCAGACTTACTTCTACCCAGGTTGGAGCGCAGTGCGAAGCGAAGATGCCATCAAATTCGCCTCGGAGTTCAGCGACTACCTGTCTTCTGAAATTGGTTTGGAGGCTGTTCTGCGTGTTCGTGCAACCACTGGACTGAGAATGAATACTTTCTACGGCAACTTCTTCAACCGCAGCTCAGACCTGTGTGCTTTCCCGGCGTTCCCTCGCGACCAGGCATACGTTGTTGAGGTCGCTATTGACGAAACCCTCACGAAGAACTTTATCTGTATGCAGGCTGCTGTGCTCCATACTACGAGCAACGGGGAGCGCAGAATTAGGGTCATGACGCTGTCTCTCCCTACGACAACAATACTGGCTGATCTCTACGCCTCGGCCGACCAGTGTGCGATCACTACTTATTTCAGTCACAAGGCAGTCGAACGCGCCCTTAGCAACGGCTTGGAGTCCGCGCGTGAATCTCTGCAGTCGAAGCTCATTGAGCTCCTCCAAACGTTCAAGAAAGAGCTCGCTGGAGGAAACATGGGTGGTGGCGGCCTTCAATTCCCAGCTAATCTCCGCGGCCTCCCTACTCTTTTCTTGGGACTGATTAAGAATCTCGGTCTTCGGAAGTCAGCCCAAATTCCGTCGGATCTTCGTTCTGCCGCCCTTTGCCTGCTCTCCACGCTTCCATTGCCGCTAATGATGCAGTACATATACCCTCGCCTTTATTCGCTGCACGACATGCCAGACAATGTCGGTGTCCCAGACCCGGAGACCAGCGAGATCGTCCTCCCAGCCCCGCTCAACCTCTCTTCCGAGCGTCTTGTTCCATATGGTCTATATCTAATCACCGATGGCCAAACTCAATTCCTATGGGTCGGTCGCGATGCTGTACCGCAGCTCCTGGAAGACGTCTTTGGCGTGGCTGATAGGACACAAGTCAAGGTCGGCAAATCATCACTTCCAGAGCTGGACAACGACTTCAACGAGCGCATTAGAGCTGTCATGCTCAAGTGCAAGGACTATAGGTCCAGGGGCGTCGGAAGCATAATCCAACCACACCTATATATTGTTAAGGAGGATGGAGACCCAAGCTTGAAGCTGTGGGCGCAAACAATGCTATTGGAGGACAGGGCAGACCAGGGGATGAGCTTCCAGCAATGGATGGGGACACTGAGAGAGAAGGTAGGTTAATCGTACATGATCTTTTAGCCTTTGAAGACCCGGCTCCTTGCAGGGGCGTAAAGGCGTGCTAGGTCGGACTCACGTGCTGATGTATGCTTTGCGTGCAGGTTATGCAATAAGTGCCAAGGCACACAATGACTCGAAAGCGAAATATACGACGATGGCTACTGATGATGAAATGAGCGTGCTCTAGTGGGCAGGCGGGGCATGAAGGAAATAACGATGCACCGATAGCAATTTTGATATGGGGCCAAAGATTTTACGTATAGACTGAGTGTGAAGAGAAGCACTGTGGATTAATATACAACGTTCAGTATCTGAGCCCCTAGCATTATATCTTCTGCAGCTCAAAGTCCATCCGTGCCGTTCAAGTCATAAACTAGCTACAGAACCCACCAAGGTGCAACTGTCCAGCGAATAGTAAAACCATAGCGACTCGGAAGAAGTCACATAACCTGACAATCTATTCATTACCCACAAGTTTAATATTTACATCTTGATATGCCAGTAGCTCACTGTTCTTTTTTTGTGGCGTCCACAGTGAGAGTAATTTGACCCTCACGGTTCTAGGCACACGTGACCGAATACCAGTAAATTCCCGCTGAGTCAGCATTATATTGTAAGCAGCCAATGACAACGACCGACAACCTCCTGAACCATATCCCAAGAACTCCATGAATCCCGTGACTAGACAGCATCATAACTCACGGAGAGATGGCAGCTGGTTATTTTCCGACCAAGGGGCAATCGCCGGTAGAAGGCCGTGCTGCTTCTCCTGCCGTGTCCAATTCTGCCCAAACGCCCGTACGTTCCAATGCGCTGTCGTCGAAGGTCAACAGTGTCCTCTCGGCATCGTATGCAGACCTCGAGATCAGAGATGCTTTGCAATTACTTGATGAAAGAGGGGTTGAGAATACAGTCGAGACAAGAAGGCAGTTGAGACTCGATATCCAAAAGGATGTCATCGACAGCAATGGGCTAGTGATCAAGGAGTTCGGCCATGTCGCAGAGGTGGGTTGACTGCATATTAGTCCCTCCGATATACGGGGCAAACTGACGCATTCTCGATAGCAACTCAGACGCATCGGTCAGAGCATAGCAAATCTGAACCAGGGGTGTGAAGAGATGCGGCGGCACATCACGGCTGCTCACCAGGAAACCGCGCCAGTGTTGGATGAGGCGTCTGATCTGATGGCGCGCAAGAAAGACGTTGAAATGAAGCAGAAATTGCTTCATGCTTTCAATGCTCATTTTGTCATGTCCGACGATGACATTGCGACTCTAACCTCTACCGCGGAACCAGTCAATGACGAGTTCTTTGTTGTCCTTAACCGCGCCAAACAAATCCAAGTTGACTGTGAGATTCTCTTGAGCTCTGAGAACCAGAGGCTTGGCCTGGAGATAATGGAGCAAGTCACGACAAATCTCAACGGTGCATTTCAAAAGCTATATAGGTGGATTCAACGAGAGTTTAAATCGTTAAATCTGGAGAATCCCCAAATCAACGCCTCCATTCGGAGGGCGCTGAGGGTGTTGGCTGAGAGGCCATCGCTGTTTCAGAACTGTCTTGATTTCTTCGCCGAAGCGAGGGAGCATATTCTGTCGGATACGTTTTATACGGCATTGACTGGTTTATCCGTAACTGGAGATGAAGATAAGACAGTGAAGCCTTTGGAGCTTGTCGCGCATGACCCCTTGCGCTATGTTGGTGATATGCTGGCGTGGACCCATTCTGCTACTGTCAGTGAAAGAGAGGCGCTTGAGGTGTTATTTATTTCCGACGGCAATGAGATTGCCAAAGGAATTCAAGCTGGCAGAGACAGCGAGCCATGGAATAAATTTACTCGGGACGAAGATGCAGACGCTGTTTTCGACGGCCAGAAGGCCCTGAATGATCTCGTTGACCGAGATGTCGCTGGCGTAGCGCGCGTGCTGAAGCAGCGAATCGAGCAAGTCATACAAAGTCACGACGAAACAATCCTCGTTTACAAGATCTCGAATCTGGTCAACTTCTACCGGGTCATGTTCACAAAAATACTGGGCGAAGATTCTGCATTGCTAAGCACACTTCAAGGACTGGAAGATTTTGGCTTACGCCAGTTCCGCGTACTGATGCGAGACCATATTGCCAGCCTGCAGACTGAAACGCAGCAGCCACCTGCAGACTTGGGCCTGCCGATTTTCTTACAGGATGGGCTCAAACAGCTCACTGATATTATGAAAACCTACGACACGTCGTTTACAAGCGCGAAGAGTCGAGAAGAAAACTTCAAGGCAGTTCTCGAGGATGCCTTTGAACCATACATCAGGGGCATAGAGACCATGGCAAAAGACATGGAAATGCCGTCGAACTCGATATTCACCATCAACTGCTTCCTGTCTTGCAGGACGACGCTAGAGGCATACCAATTCACTACCGAGCGTGCTGAGGAGCTCGGAAAGACAGTGGAGCAGCACTCGATTGACCTAATTGAGTATCAGTATGCATTTTTCTTGCAAAGCTCTGGGCTACAACGTCTTGTCGAAACGTTGCAAACTGCAGGCAATGAGCCAGATCTGAAAAAGCTTGCATCCACTGAAGCCTTCCAGCCGCAAGCTCTCAAGGATGCCAGCCAGATATTAGACGACTTCTTGCCGTCCGCCCTCATGGATGCATTGGATAATCTGAGGCAGCTGCAGAGCTCGAGGCTAGCGCGGGAGATCACTGAAGAGGCAGCTGATAGGTTCTGCGAGGACTTTGAGTTGGTGGAGGAGAGAATTACCCAGGCTGATGGTATTGCAGAAAGGTCTGAGGATGGCGAAGAGGACGGTGAAGAGATACTTGGGCTCCGAGCCTTGTTCCCGCGAACTAGTGGGGAGATTCGAGTTCTACTGACGTAGAGAGGGCATCCCATATATCAAATCAGATATTGCCAACTTAACTTCGGGAATCCGCAGAGTACTGTGGCCCAAATATAGACCATGAGACATGGAACACTTTCCCTTAACAAAGACTGTAGTGATTATATTGCGTGACGTTTGACAACGGCCCATTAGCGCCTCACTTCGACTTATATACAGTATGTAGTTGTGACGATGGCGATCGACAGCTGTCTGGCGCATGCGGAAGCGTAGATTGTGGTGGGGGTCCTTGCCAATCAAGTGCCACCCCGCATTTCCCAGGCGTACCAGCCTCACTGGTGATGTGTGCTACCCTGTTCGTCTGTACTTTACCATGGGCGTCATAATAATTATCCTGTATACTAGACGGACCACAGTCCTGTAAAGTTTCCTTATCGTATTGACTGTTTTGTAAAAAAGCAACTGTAATATTTCTGGTTTTGCGCGGCAAGCACAGGTCCACTATCAGACATCGACGTCATTTTCCACCTGTACGAACATCAATCAGCCCTGCCACATCCGCGGTCAACTTCAACATACGAACAACAATACTGCGAATTTGCCAGGCAACAACCCTATGGGATGTGCCGGCTGTTAACTGAGGAACCATGATGCGGAACAAGAATTTCTCGTCTCTGCAAAAGACGTACGATGAATGTTACTTGATATGCTCAACGGCAGTGTACTTCGAGAGTCAGGTATGCGCAAAGATAGCCCTGCCGGGAAAGGCTTCATGTCTAGCCTTCACAGATCGAAGTTCACATTGACTAATGTATAATTATTTAGGGCAATGAAAGCGAGGCGTTGCGGTCATGGCGGTCAGCCCTCGACCAAATTTACTACTACAACTCGCGAACACCTGCCGATTTCCGCCCACGGTCAGAAACCGAGAAGGCATTGAAGGACAGTCTAAGGGATATGGAGGTGCAATGCAAGGAACGGGTTGAACTTCTGGAAGCGCTGAGCGTTTCACGAGCAGATAAATCGCCACCGGACGAAGGCGCGGGCGTTGCGTCGTCATCTCAACAGTCGAGCACGACGAACAAGCTCTCGAAGAGCCCTATAACTCCGCGCCCGTCAACCGAATCTGAAGCACCCGTGAGAGGATTTATTGGAGATGGTACTATTCCTGCTATCAGCTATCCGGATCTCTCTCGTCCAACTCGCCCTGCACCATCCCCAAGGCCAAGGCCACCAGTTCCTCCGAGGAATATATCCGACCGTGCGGTTGTTGGACGTACCTCGTCAAGCACGACAATATCTAGCGATGCTGCTGTAAACTCTGCTCAAGTCCAAGTTCCCTCTTCTGGGTCAGACAGCTTAGTTCCACAAAAGAAGGTATCCAAGAAGTCATCTAGGAGCAAAAGTCCACAGAAAGAGCGATCCATGCTTACCACACTACGATTCAACAAGGGGGAAAAGCGTCCTACTAAACCTCCACGGGTTTCTTCACACAACACCGCTGATGATACTTCGACTAGCAAAGATACTGTAACTAACAAAGCGGCAACTCTGGCATGGAACGCTCTCCGGAAGAAGCCATCTCCTAAAGATGATGCTAGCAAAACACATGCTCTAGGAGTGGCTGCAAGCGCAACTGCCCTAGATAACAGTCGCAAACAAGGCACGGCAGAACGGCCCAGCTCCGATAACCAGGAAGTCCGCTACAACTTTCATTCCAGGAGACTAGTTAGCGGCCGGCCAAAGAGCAATAGCCCGACAGAGTCTACAACCCGAGGTGAATCATATACTACTGGCGGCGGGCCTGAATATCCATTTCCGCCAACAGATCCATTACAGCATGCAGCTGTGTCCGGTCCAATGCTAAATTTTCCTACAGTCTCCGAAATTCAGAACCTTACACTTAGCGCTCCATCATCAGATCCCGAAACCACCAGTAGGTTTAAGTTGAGGACTCCGCCTCCGGTTCCACCAGCCAAGCCTGCAAAGTTCGACGCTCCATCATACCCTACGTATCTCAGGGAATACCCGGAGACCACTGCCAAGAAGAATGCCGTGGAAAGCCGAACCATGTTGCCATTGCGTAGGAGATCCCCTGCTAAGCCAAGGACTTCCGGGGAAGAAGCAAACGGCTCGTCTTCTCGCAGGGATGCACGGTATGTAGGCAGAACGTCGCTCGACGATGATAGTTCCTCCCCCGGTCATGATGACAGGCCGGGTCCATCCAGGAGGCCCCGGAAGAAGATTCCAAAGCAAAAGGAGAACGAAGACGCTATTCTAGCAGACGCCGACGCACCGAAGGTCGAAGAGTCCGATGACTCGGGAGACCAGCAGCAGAAAGATGATTGGGCAAAGAAAGTCAAGTACATGATGAAGCACCTACCCAAAGGCTGCGATGAGCTTGCCGCCAAACAAATCTTCAATGAAATTGTTGTGAAGGGCGATGAGGTTCATTGGGACGATGTGGCCGGGCTAGACGCAGCAAAGAATGCCCTGAAGGAAGCTGTGGTGTACCCATTCCTGCGGCCAGACCTTTTTATGGGTCTCCGAGAACCAGCTAGGGGTATGCTCCTCTTTGGTCCACCAGGAACAGGCAAGACAATGCTTGCCAGAGCTGTGGCAACGGAATCCAAGTCAACATTCTTCTCGATCTCGGCGAGTAGTCTAACAAGTAAATATTTGGGCGAATCTGAGAAACTTGTCCGAGCCCTTTTCGCGCTGGCGAAATCTCTCGCGCCAAGTATCATCTTTGTCGACGAGATCGACTCTCTGCTCTCTAGCCGTGCCGGTGCTGGCGAACATGAGGCCACGAGACGAATCAAGACAGAGTTCCTCATCCAATGGAGTGACCTCCAGCGCGCTGCTGCTGGTCGAGAGCAGACTGATAAAGAAAAGGATGCCGGTGATCCCACTCGAGTGCTTGTCTTAGCTGCAACCAATATGCCTTGGCTAATTGACGATGCCGCGCGGAGACGGTTTGTAAGGAGACAATACATTCCACTTCCGGAGGGTGATACTAGGGCTGTACAGTTAGCAAATCTGCTAGGTCACCAGAAGCACAACTTGAATGTGGAGGATATCCAGAAGCTGGTCATGATTACTGAAGGTAAGGGTTCTACAATGATATACACCGAACGCCAGTAGTACTTTGCTAACTATACAAGGCTTCTCTGGCTCAGATATCACGGCCCTGGCTAAAGATGCTGCTATGGGTCCTCTCCGTTCGCTTGGTGAAGCGCTCCTTCACATGCCCATGGACCAAATCCGCCCAATCCAATTTGAAGACTTTATGGCAAGTCTGGTGAACATTAGGCCTAGCGTGAGTCAGCAGGGCCTCTTGGAGTATGAGGCCTGGGCGAAGGAATTTGGTGAGAGAGGCGGATGATGCATTGTTATTATGTGGGCCTGATATTCTCATTGTGAGGACAGGGGGCGTTCTAGGCGGCATCACCAATGGGACATGGGAGCACTGTGGTATCCGTAGAGTATAGTAGGATGCGCAGTATTGATATGCGAATGCACGACTATATAATACACATGGTTACTTAGTACATATTTTACAGTCTCTCCATCTCCTCGAATCTATGTCACAGCTTCAGTGTCGCAAAACGCCCCAGAAATGCCCAAACCCTCCCGTCATCAAAGTAATCCCCGAATCTCTCCAACGCTCTATGCGCTCTGCTCGATAATTTCTTCTGTGCCAATCTTCCCCCTCCTTAAATCTTTCGCCTCCTTCTTCTTCCTCCTCTCCTCCAGTCGCTCCACCTCGGTCATCACTGACGGTCGCGCCTCGATGGGCTCCCCAAAGGGTGCTATGATGCGCGATACGACGTGGCGCACACTCTTGCTTACACGCCATCCGGAGCTAATCTCGATAATGTCGCCTTCACGAAGGGAGGAGCGTGGGTCGTGTACGAGAAACGTTTTGGGGTGGTTGAAGTACTAAAGGATACTACTATCAGCATGGACCTTCTTTGCCATAGGGGTTTCTCCAATGCAACATAACTAGGTAGGACAAGCTGAAGGCGAGTGGTATGGAGGGGAATTTTACCTTCCGGACATGCTTGTTCCACTTCTGACCTCCGACGCGGACCTTGACGGTCTTCTCCATGAGGCCAGCCGTGAGCACGACGGCATTTATAACGCGGGATTGTTGGTGGGCGGACATGGCTTGTTTCGGCGCTTCGAGCGCGGTGCAGGCTGGTTGTGGTGCGAGTCAATTGAGCTGTATTGACTACGGGGTGTGAGGAGCGTTTGCGAAGGCCCGGGTGTGAGACGTAGATTTGATGCCGTGAGGTCTTCCGAGATGGACAGGTTCGAGATATTTTGGCGGAGTGTTTGTCATGTTTGCTCGGGTACAGGGGTGGGTGTGCTCTGTAGCTTTTATACAAACCCAATCTGGGGTTCTGCCTCCAAAACCAAATTTGGGCCAGACCAAAATGATGGCAGGTATTTTATTATATTTTCTTCTAGTTTTATCATTCTGATATCAATCAATAATTTATGTGTTTCCGGCGGCTTGTTCTTTCGTTCTACGACCAATATCTCCATGGAGGTTTACGGGCGTCTCTACTCACAGATCAAGACGAGAGTTTCTGGAAGTGATACTCGGGCGCTTTTTTTTGTACATTTTTTGGAAAACATCCTGCTATTTCTCCGTTCCTATGCACCTTACCTCTCCCCTTGCTCCATGTCATTGTGGCATGTCAACATCGCCTGATAAAGCTGCTACGGCTGCGAGAAACTTTGATACTACATCGGGAGCCAAAACCACACAAGTAACAAATTAGAAGCTATCGCCGAAAGAATAGATACGGCCTATCGCTCGAAGAACAGGCTGCAGACTTCCTCAAACGGTTCTCCATACGTTCAAACTCCGCAACATCATCCTTCCCAGATAGAAACTAGTGTCAAAACCTAGACCTAGTGTTGACTCCTAGGTCGTATAGCTTTCATAAGTTCAGCAACTATGCGAAGCTTCGATTCTGCGACCTTATGGGCTGCAGCGAGGGGATATGGTTATAAAAGTTCGATATATTGTCAACCAAGGCTTCATAAATAAATTACGATATGCACTCTTGGTGGTAACACAATTGGTTCCATTACATATATACAGAGTTCAGGTGCCCACGCCATGTATCCATCCCTTTATTTCGAAATACCCTGTGGCGTCGCTGCGAATGTAGGGCGCACAAATCTGCAATAGATGTTAGTTATATGTTATGAGGCTAATCAAACTCTAGATCTTCGTACCTATCGGAATTGTATGCGCTCGTGGTCTTGCCCAGCAGCTCCTTCTCGCGGTTCTGGTCCGCCAAGTGCCTACGCACAAGATCTCTGTCCTCCTCTGCCGTCAACATCGGAATCAGGTAGATTCTCGACCACATCTTCTCGCGTGCGAGCTCACTAGAAGTACTTGTTAGCAACCCGTCACCACATCCACACTCCAGCCTCTCTGGCCCTATGGGATGTTTGGCAATCGACATACTTCTGCTCTCTAATTCCCTGTCCAACTCTCCAGAAGCCGTAGGTCATCAATGCGCCCATTCCGAGAAGCAAGTATGCCGGGCGGAAGCCTCTAGCCGGCAAGTTGCGCTGGTTGGCAGTTAGCACAGTATAGAGACGGCCGGATCATCCAATTGATTGAGAATAAATACCTTGTACTGGACGGCATCGTAGCCACCAACTGGGGGCAGATCTTGAGGCATGGTGATGGGTTTGGCAGCTCGTTGGTGGTTCACGCGTGGTGAGCATCCAGGTGAGGTGAAAGCGGTGAGTTGTCGCTTGGTCACGTGATAGTTGTATAACCTAAGGCACACATAAGTGTGCCTTTTGAAGGGCCGAGACTAAGCCTTATACAGCGATGGTGGGGTTTTCTGCCATTGCTTCATAGAGCATTTCAGGACACACAGGGTGCTGCCCGAGGTCACTTTCCAACAACTCCACCGGTAAGCTCAGGGCGGCGCATAATAATTAGGATGGCGGAAATGGAAGAGCGTCCCTCAAAAATGAGGAAGCTCGAACCTCTCAACGATATCAGTAACTCCCAGACGGATGGGCAAGGTCGCATTGACAACGATTTCAAAACCTCAGAACAACACATTGAGAAACGTGAAACCGAAAGCGCCGTATCGTCAGACTCGGACAATGAAAAGCAAGAACAAGAACAAGACGCGAACGAAAATAGACCAGCCGGTGGTCTTACGAGCGACTCTGGGACTCCCTCTATGTCCAAGAACCAGTTGAAGAAGCTTCGCAAGAAGGCCGCGTGGGAAGCTGGCAAAGACTATCGCAAGGAGCAGAAGAAAGCCAAGATAACTGCGAAGAGGGCGCAACGAGCAGCAGATAAGGCTGCATTGCTCGCAAGTGGCATCGACATAGCTACCCTAGCGAAACCACGTCCAACGCCATCAACACAAGTTCCCGTAACGCTACTATTGGATTGCGATTTCGATAGCTACATGACGGATAAGGAGGTGATGAGCTTGGGTCAACAAATTACGAGGTGTTACAGCGATAATAAGCATGCGAAATACAGGGCACACTTGGTTGTTAGCAGCTTTGGCGGGCGGTTGAAAGAGAGATATGAGACGGTGCTATCAAACCACCATTTAGGTTGGAAGGGTGTCACATTTTCAGAGAAGTTCTTTGTTGAGGCAGGAAAAGATGCCCATGACGCTATGATTGGATCCGAGGGTGGCAGGGTAAAGGGCGCTTTGCTGGATGCTTTACTCCCGACTGATAACTCTTCGGCAATTGCTCAAGTGTCAGCAACAAGCGAAGAAACCCAGGAACAAAACAAGCCAGCCTCTAAACAGGAAGAGCAAACAACAGCCCCGCCTCCCCAAGATGCTAATGGGCCCATGTCACCAATCACTTCCAAGTCAGAATCGACACCCCAAGTTCCCGATATCCCTATGCCAAGTACTCCTCAAATTGTGTATCTCTCTTCCGACTCTGAGCATACCCTCGACTCACTCTCGCCATACACCACCTATGTCATTGGCGGCATTGTGGATAAGAACCGCCACAAAGGGCTCTGCCATAGGCGGGCCAACGAGCTCGGCATCCCGACAGCGAAGCTACCCATCGGAGAGTATATGCAGATGCAGAGCCGCACAGTACTAACTACGAACCATGTGGTTGAAATCATGGCGAACTGGCTAGAAACTGGGAACTGGGGTGAAGCATTCTTGAAGGCGATCCCAAAGAGAAAGGAGGCGGTCTTGAGAAAAGGTGGAAGGAAACAGAAGGCAGAGAATGGAAAAGAAGGCGAGGATGACGGCGAAGACGATTTTCAGGATGAAGATACGGTTGATATGGATGATACGAATAATGACGAGGCTACTCCCGAAATTTCAGAGGGGCAGAATGCTACTGCAGCCGATGAGGCAGCTTAAGAAACTGCTAGATATGCTGGATTATACCTCTCCATGCTTATTCTAAAAATAGGCGCAGGGCCTTATTGATGTTTTCTATGTATTTACCAGGAGCCCTAGAAAGGTTCACTTGCACCCGAGAACAAAGAGAACTGCCAAGTCAGCGGGTGTCATGTTATGCCAGAGGTTCGTGATAGAATCAGATAGATTCTCCGCCACGCCTTGTTGCTCTTTTACGTGTCTTAGCCTTTGAAAGTGTTGGAACTTCGTGGATCTTGTCCCCCTATCTCAACAAATATACTGGAAGCAACCGATTCCTTCCATGCCAATAGTATCTGGTCCGCTGCTAGTTAAATATGTTGTTGGAATACACAAGCTCGTCACCTTCAGGGGATCCAGAAAGCAAGTCAATCACCACCATATTTCCGTTCGCCATCTTGTACGGCACCAACACAAATCCGAGGTAACACTACAACAAAACATTCCTCGAATTTCAGCACCCATCTTTGGCCATATCCTTGCTACCTAGAACTCCATAAGAGCAATGACCCACCCCGTCCTCGCTCTCCTCACCATCGGGCTCTCAATATGCATCGTCCTGCGCTGGCAGTCAACAGGCCCCTGGACAGACTTCTTCCAGCTTATCATCATCGTTGCACTCTCGATGAAGGTCCTCGCTTGGGTAATCTGGGCCTCGTTGTGGGAGGGCTGGGAGTGGGTGGAGGATGATGAAGATGAAGACGAATATGAAGAGAGAGAAACGAGAGATTACTGGCGTAGGAGGGATGAAGAGGAAATGAGTGGGATGGTGGGAAGTCTGATAGACGGGGATGAAGAGGAATAAATTGTATTGGAGTGGTATAAGTTTGGGTTCTGTGTGTGTATGACGGCCGGTACATGGGGATATGATATTTATGAAGCTACTAGTTGAGGCTTTGAATGGGGAGGTTGTCAAACAAGGAACGACAGAATAGCAAAAAATATCTAAAACATACAACAGTAGGTATTTGCTGGTGGTCACCCAACTATAAATCCACCGATCTCAAGCAATCACTTGCTTTTTACCTGGGACATCCGCCTGGCGGATAAGCGTCGCCGCCTCAAGTTTATGATGCCCTCAAGACGATCTAGTTGTCTCCCTTAGTTACGTGATGGCGGCTTGACAACTCACTTCAATATATTCTTAATTAATACTATGACATATTACTTGAAGTCTTGTGTCTAGTCACCTGCTCCCTCTGCTAAGTTAACTGTCATGTCTTCTCATTTACGACGAACGAGCACCCAGTGAGATCACGGGCGAGAAATAAAGCTTAGAGAAGGAAGTCATAAATCATGACGGAACTTTGTATTCAAGGTAGCCAAGCTAGAGTCTTTTGTTGGTGAACAGGCAGATATCCTCTTGGGCCGTATCCACTCTGGAGTGTCCAAGCTCCGACGACACAATAAGCAAACGACCGACTCGCCCAGTTTGTCCACAAACCTATATATTCTCCTAGATTCACAATTCCTGCTTCCCAACTTTTTAAGACTCAATTTTCCATCATGGTTTTCTCTATTGACGATGAATCCACGTGGCGAGTCACGCCGGAAAACCCAGTTCGTGAAGTGGATGGCATGGATTGGGAGCGATGCGCTGCTCTGCATAATCTCGTTCTACGGCTTGGCTGGGCTATAAGTGGCAAACCAGAGACAGAAATGCCTAGAGAAACGTGGTGGCAAACATATATCACGGATCCAGCTCTCGAGACCGAATGGTCAGGACGCCTGTCGCCAACCCTAAAGCAATTTTTTCAAGCAGCATTTGAACCGCCTCCTGATCAGAGCTTCTTCTACTATGTCAATGGCCTTTCTTGCCCTGAACATTTGTTTGCAAATTCTCACGAGGATGAAGCGATCATGTGTCTATACCCGGCGGCCAATCCGAATAGGGTAGTCATCCAGATGGCCTAAAGTAAATATTTCCTAGATTTGCTCGAGCAATGGCTAAGCCAATACCTATTTAGCTTCGACCAAGAAATGTCTCAGGCAATTTTTCACCTCGATATCTTAGACTATTCTATTACAACCAATGGTCGAAAGGTTTGGGACCCTCTTGAGGTTGTTTTTAGTGCCTGGTTGGACATGATTGACAATGGCAAAATCGTTGCGAGATCCTCGCCGCTTAGAGGACCTGGAGAAGGCGACCCATGGGAGCTTCAACTATACAGCCAAATGGATCTACAAGCTGCTGTCACTTATTTTGATAATTTAATTCTCAAGATAGAGAGCTTGGTTGAAAACCCATCACTTCAAACCGAGGACAATCCAGAAGACCAAGCAAAGCTTATCGCTCTTGCGACTGCTAAATTCAACACGCCACGCTCCCAAAATGAAATGGGCCTTATTTCCACGGAAGTCTTAGACAGGGCTGGATTAAAACAGGGTTTCCTCCGAGATTTCCTCACGTCAGTTCGTCGGCCAAAAGCGAACATAAAGTACATAGCGCCAGGTCTGAGTCTCCCTACGGAATCCGACTTTTCGCCACTCCCACTTCAGAATCTTGAAATCCCCCAACTGTGCCCAAATCCCATTCTCCCAATCCCTTTGTTTGTCACAGACACCAAGTCAACTTCGCCTATTTTTGAACGCTACCCTTTGCAAGACATTTCTAATCTACCGTACGGCCTATGGACAACCTATGTCAACAGAGATGGCGACCACGAGTTCGAAGACGGTTGTAGACTCTTCCTGCCATTCAAGATTGGAGCCAGAGGATTTGCCCGACTTTCAGATGACACGCTTGTCGGCGAAAATCTTGAGAGCGCGAAGGCAAGGCCTTGTGGTCGGAGGAATGAATTGTACCAAATGGGGTATAACCATTATATTCCCTGGCATGAGCCACAGCTAGGAGATATTTTGAATCTATGGCAGTCCCTTGTGCAAGCTGGATTATGGGAAGTAGGTGAAGAGGGTGTGGTAGGTGGTACTGAGAAGTTCAAGGAGGCGGATACGGAAGACGCGCCCCACAGGTATCAGCTTAACATGAAGTGGTAGGTTAGCTGTCTAACCTGTTAGAGCCTTGTTTGCAAAATAGACCAATAGTTATGACGCGATTGATAGAGCGAGGCAGAGACTGGTATTGTCCATATGCTGCTTAGGGGGAGGTGGGCGGCGTTTAAGTTGAGAAATAACATATCGTTAAGTAGAAGAGGCGGTAAAGGTGGACATCCATATAGGAACTAGGGAATTGACGCATACACGGCTGGGAAGTAGGCGGACGAAGATACCTCGAGGCACTAAAGATGCGTTTCCAAACACCCAGCTTTTCCTATGATGGAAGCTGTAATATATGTTCCGGCCCAACCACCAAGTTGGCCCGTTGGCCAAGCGGCATACTTGGTGGTTAGGCCGGAACATATATATCCGAGGACATATAGTTCGGCCCTTAAGTATCAACATTAAAATATACCATTTCTGAATGCGGACCTCCTCTGGACATTAGCGGCTTATTGATATGCAACCCTATACGTTATAAATTCTATTTCCCAGGAACAATCTCTATTCCGGCCATTCTTCGTAGCTCTAGGCTTTCCACTTCACGGTCATTGTTCATCATCGGTGCACTCCTATCCATCCACCAATCCACGTACATCAATGTGTACCTATCCATATCTTCCTCTCCCTCAATCACGTAAAGATTTTGTTTCCACTGGCTACCCTCATCCTCATCAGTGGCTGCCACCGCATCCCACATGTCCCACTGTATCACCCCCCTTGCCCTCCATTGTTGCCTTTGCCCAAGTTGCGCAAACGCCCCACACGACTTCTGTCCTCGCGCCATCTGCATCACCTTCCTCGGACCCAACCTCTTCTCACCCTCCTCCCGGCGGTCCTCCCGCGAAAACCCATACTGCAAAATCCGGAGCCTCTTAACGGGCGGCTGCATAGCGAGCATCTTGCGCCAACTCGCTTCAGGCCTGAAATATGCCTCCTGGTCCGCCGCACTGAAGCCCTCCGTCGCGCTCTGGCAGCGGGGGTTCCGACAGTGTGGGTCACCGCAGGGTGGGCCTGCCATTAGGTGCCCTATGGGTGGCGTATCGAAATATACACAGGGTCCCCAGCAACCCGCACGTAATTTCTCGGCGAGGTCGTCAGTGCGAAGGTCGTCGTGGAATATGGGCCAGAACTTGGCGGCGAGGATAGGGTTCTGTGTCCATGGTGTGTCTTCGGGTGCGGGGGCGAAAAAGAGGCGTTGTTGGAGGGGCTTGGAGGAGAGTATTGTTTGGTGCCAGGTGCGGGAGACGGCGACGGAAAGGAGGATGTCGAGGGGGGCGGTGGAGAGGAGGATGGCTTCGAGGAGCTCGAAGATTGCAAATACATCATTTGCGGCTGACATCTTGGTACCTGGAACGGTTGGACGCCGAATAAAGGTACAAGGCTTTCAACTTCTAAGGTATAATAGTGTAGTAAGTGCGGGGTAAGATGGGTGGCCAGGGATGATGGTGCATATGTGAGTAAAGAATTCAACAGGCAGCGCCAATAGAGACAGGTTAAGCACTTTAAAGGATGATTACTATTTGGTACTAACTAATAGATTTAGATCTTACAATCACAATCACATACGTTTATATCATAATCGCGAAAACTATTGTAAAACAGCAAAAAATTCATTCTTAGATCCCAACTCCAACACTTAGGGAGGAACCACAAAACTCCATTGCTCTGCCTATACGCAATCCCGGCAGACCCAAATCCCAAATCCCATCTATTACCCCATGGTCCAATCCTACAAAGAGCACGCGCAGCCCGCCCCCCATCCTCATTCCCATTCCCGTCATTGCCCATTTCCCCATTCCTTTGGTGCACCCTCCGAAGCCCTCATCATGGTTTCATTCATAACCCCATCCATCCCCCGCCCCAATTCCCCTTGTCCCTACAATTTGCTTCTCGCCAGATCTGAAAACCCCCAAAATCGAGGGATAGGTATATACAAAGATGCCCCCACCCCAGGAATGGCATGCACAACCCCACTCAACATACCATCCCATATGCAACGCTAAAGATTCGACAGATTGGAATAATTTGCCGTCTGCGGTCGAAGATAAGCAAGGCCAAAAATGGCTCCTTAGTTCTTCCAGGCGACGGACGGACAAGATGAACACAAAAAAAAAAGCTGATGCCCTTCTCTCCGTCCACCTCATCAGTCCGACAGATCTTGCAGCACCTGGATACTGAGTATCATAACCAGCAGTCCAATCGTCACGATAATCAATAATGCGAAGCCAAACCAACCCAACACCATAGCCGTGACGCCGACCCCACTTTTGACGCTGCCGTTCGCTAGGTCCTGCGCTATGATACTCGCGGCTACGGAAGCCGTGTGTTGCCATAGTACCGAGACCAGCACGAAGATCGAGCCGATAAAGATGATTGCTAGCGAGACCTGTGAGACGGGCCGCGAGGGAAAGGGCTTGACGTCGACTTCGGAGCCGTCTTCGTTCTCGGCTGTGTGCCAGCCCGGGAAGGTCGCGAGGAGGATGAAGCAGATGAAGGCGAATATGATGGCGATGATTCTAAATCTGAATTAGCATGCTGATATTCCACTGTGAGAGTCTCCGGGGTAGACTTACATCAAGTAAGGGAACACAATCATATCTTTAAACTGGCTCGCCAGCCAAATCAGATTTAACGGATCCTGATCAACACTGATCTGGTTCGCCAGACTTGTCGCATTGTTGCTGCAGAGCCATGCTCCTCCGTCCGGGTTGATGCAGATACCGAAGAAGCCGACGCGCGCCTCGAGTTGCGCCCTGCCGACTATACGAGCGATTTCGCTGTGGACGCCGAAATTTGTCTGTGCTGTTGACGGCGTGGGCGTGTAAGGCGTGTAGAAGAGTGATATGAGGAAAATGTTTGGGATAACCGGTGATGACGACGAGCAGCCTGCGAGTAGTAGCGCTGGGTTTAATTAGTTTTGGGGGCCGTTGGAGAGGACAGGACGAGGCCTACAGAGTAGTATGATTGCGATCACAATCAATATCATGAGAACATGATGATATCCAATAAACGGTGCAAAGCCTGCAGAGAGAACATGTTAGAAACTGGTCTGTCCCCAGAGAAGTCGGGAGGAAGAGGATTGACTTACGGGAAATCGATATCGAGAACCGCATCTGTGCCATTTTGACGGTTGCCTGTGCTTAAGCACGCTCCAAAGCCCGGTGGCTAGATTCGAGAATTGACTGCAGTGTCCCCTATCGTCCTCCTCTATAGAGGGGCGTGGAGAGCACAGAGCAGTTGGAGATTCAGCAGAGCTGGATCTTGCGTCTTGTCGCTCTCGTCGTCGAGGTGTTGGAGATGCCGACGGGCGGAGAGTGAGGAGCTGAGGAGTGCGAGCTGGATTGTCTGTCTAGATGTAGAGGTATCGTGGTCTTGATATGGGTGATACAAGTATTATATGTCTCGAGAGGTAGTTATGTCTTCTTTCGTTCGTAGATTGTGTCAGATCGGCGACAAAGCTAGGTCGAAGTGCTGGATGATAACGACGGTACCTGTCTCAGGTGAAGAAATGATGAAGAGTGAAGGTATGTTTGTGTTGGGGGAGCAACTCAGCTTGGCCAATGTCCATATGCTTTAGTGTATGTCTTCCGAGGAATTCAAGAAACAAAGAATAAACGGTGGTTGGGAGAGATCGGTGGTGATGATGATGTGGTTTCTATTTCCTCACTACTAAAACTGGGGGTTGCTCCAGCCTCTGTGTTTATCTGTGCATCATGGCGACAGGGGTGGTTGGGCGGCATGGCAACCGTTGTGGCTAAATGAGTGTCTGGCCCAAATCCGCTCGGTTGATCCCGAAACCCTGGGGTCGAGGGTCTACACGGGTTTTCACATTTCAGGAACACTAGAATAAGGTGTATCGCTTATAATCTACATTATTGAGGTTCTATTTAATTGATATCGTCTATACTCTTCAAAAAAGGCGTTTACCTCTGATTTCGGTGTTTTGCCCTTTGTTTGGGGTGTATATGACGTCTGATATGGAAGTTGCAGGGATTGTTTAATGCCCAGCCACGCCGTTTCGAAGCCATGCGACAGAACACTTTTAGGCCTCAACAGCATTTTGGATTCGCTGGCAGATCACAGAGGATCGTATAGAAAGCCATGCGCCATACGTATCATAATCCACATATTACGGCAGTGCCTAAGGCTTATGGTGCTCTAAAGCCGCACAGCATATCCCATCTCGCACGCGCAAATGCCCATGAATTTCCAAGAGCTCAAACAACTGCCACCGAATACTGTGAAAATGTCCATTGATCGATGCTAGATAGATAAATGTTCCTACGTAAACTTTTCACAGACATTGCTACCATGCTCATGCTATGCGGCCAAATCCCAAGTGCCGCAGCAGCAGCGCGAAGCGTACAATCTCCAAAAAATATGCATTGCCAAAACAGCAATGAACCCCAAAGCCACTTCACCGTGCCCATGATGCGGGCAAGCGCGTGAACCAGGCTCCGCCATGAGAATCCCTATTCCTTTCCCTCTCCTATGTCAGGTATCGTTCAACGTCCCGTCTACGCCTCGCTCCTCTAAATGTATAAGTCCTGCCTCCCTGTGCCTGTGTCCCTACTTTCCGTTTGTTGAAGTTTCTATATATCATATTAACCGGGTTGATACATGAGTCGCTGCCTCACTGGAGGAACCCGCTGGGTTGCGGCGGGTACATCCGCTGTCTCTTATTATCCGGGTGCTCGCTCTGAGTCGCCATGTCGGGCATGTCGGCCAGCTGCCGGCGGTTCCCGACTTGGTTTGGCGCCGGCATTGCCGCCGCCTGTGCTTGTGCTTGTGCTTGCGCTTGCGCCTGTGCTTGAGCCTGTGCTTGAGCCTGTGCCTGCGCTTGTTGTTGGTATGCGGGGTGGGTTGGTGTTATCGCGTATGCTGCGTTGTTTTGCATTTGCGCGAAGTTTGCTTGTGCTGCTGCCGCTGAGTTGGGAGATTGCCCTGGTATTTGGTTTGGGGAGGGCCAAGGCACCGGAGATTTGCCTGGCGAATTCTCGTCCTTGATGGGCTGGGCCGATGCGATGTTGGAAATGTTCATGTTTATCGGTTGTTGAGCGTTTGCCATTACCGGCTGGTACCCAGGGTAAACTGCTGATTGGGGTTGGGCGGGGTGCGTGTAGTCTTTTTTGAACTGCATGAGATGTTTCTCCAAGCTTCGAAGCATACCCTCCTTAGTAAAAGGCTTCGGTAACACATCGTTCATGCCTATCAAATATTAGCGGAAGTTGACATGGAGACGTGCATCAATTTGCTCACCATATCTGAAGTACATATCAATATCGTCAGCCCTGATGTTGGAAGTCATAGCAATGATAGGTATCCTAGGTGCGACCTCGCGGATGCACACAGTTGCGGATATTCCATCCAAGTGCGGCATAATGATGTCCATAAGAATAAGATCAAAAGAGTTCGGTGCGGCATTCATCTTGTCAACAGCCTCGAGTCCGTGTCGCTTCAACAAGTCAGTATCATAGCCAATAGGGGGGTTGGTAGGAGGCATACAGCTATATCCACACCGCATTGAAAGCTTTGCAAGAACTTGGACCCCACGCGAGCACAGGTCTTATCATCCTCAACCAGTAAAATGCGAGGTTTGTGCATTCCCCAGCCAGGATCAGTGAAGCTCTTCTTCCGCCCTGCCGCAGACTTCGATGTCTCCATCTCTGTCTGGTTCTCCGCCAACGGTCCACCTGGAGGAATAGAGTAAGGAATGTTGTTAATATGCGCGCTGTTGATCGGATCGATGCCATTGACTTGTCCCACTGGGTATACCATGCTGTCCAAGTCGTAATTGCGATTCGAATACGGCAAGTTATTAGGAAGACCGGTTGTGGTTGGCGTCGGCACAACACCGCCGGAGCCTGACTGGTCGTTCGAAGGAGTGGAGTATTCGCTGCGGAAACTGAAGGGACCGCCGACCTGCATCTGCTCGAGATCCTTGCTGAATAGGTTCTCGGCTGAGAACTCTTGGAGGAGATGCGAAGCCTGCTGCAATGGCGACGCGGGATGGTCATCCGGTCCTGATCCAACAAGGTCCGCAATTCCTATGCCATGGCCGTTGGCGTACCCTATCGTCCGGCTGTTCCTCCTCTGCGCATCCATTGTGTGTAGGAAGCTCATGACCCGGTGCATTGCTCCGTCGTGGTTCTTTACAACCTTCTGGAGCCCCACAACTTGTGTTAACAATACGGCATGATTGGTAGTAAGGTCGTCATATCGATCTTGGAGGTTTTGCAGCTGGTGCTGGACGGCGCCCAATTGGGTGTTGACCAAGTCAATCTGTTGCGACGGAAAGGACTCGTCGACTGACGTGTTCGTCTTCCGCGGTGCCGGACCCTTCCGTCTGATGTTGTCCAGGGAATCCTTCTTATTTGCTTGAAACTCGGGATGCTTGAACTCCCATGCCTGTACCTTATTAGTATCCTGCTGGGGCACCCTCCGAACCTAACATACCCCTTGGCCATACGGATTCTGTCCATTATCTTCATTGTTCTGCCGAACCTTGTGGAAGTCGTACTTGTTCAACTGGCGGACGAAACTCGCAAAGTTGCTGTGCTTGAAGTGCTTAGGGAGGATGGATTTTGTGAATTTCTCGTTCTGTTGCCAGAGTCAGCGATTGTCCCGGCTTGTGACTCCCCTCCCGAATAACTGACTTCTAACACCACGAAGCTGTCGCCTTCATTACCCCACCTCACAACTGATTCATATGAGGGATCCTCCAGCATTCTGGTCGCGCGTTAGTCATACCCCTCGGCGTTGGCATCTCGAACGTCGTTAGAACCTACTTGTACAGCTTCCGCACCTGCGCAACAGTTAGCCAATGCAACCCCCATCATGCAACCCCAAACGAAGACTCACAAAATCGCTGGAGTTATTGGACCCAGTCCCCGCTGTTTCGGTTTTCTCCATGATGCCGGTAGCCGCTCAAACAGCCTTATCGACGTCGCTGTCGTCTTGGGGGTACGCCGCCGTTAGCCGGCAGAATCAGGGTCCTGCTCGCCCTTGCTCCTTGGGCGTTCGACTTCGCGCTTCGCTGGCAGAGAGCGACTGTCAGGGGCGACTTGGCCGAGGGGCGAACGAGAGGTCGAGTCGTGTCGCCTAGGTGGTCGATGCTCTGCGGGGCTATGGCACGGCTTTATGAAGCAGGCGATACTTCCATGGCGCGCAAATGGGAGAAGGCGCGCGGCGTAGCGTTGAGGGTGACGTGGGCGTAAGGGCTGAGGGCGTAGCTGCTGCAGGTAGTGATCGTTGTATGATGTTCGACGTGAACGAGCGACAGTTTGGCGTCAATGTTCGTGTTGTTTAGTAGGGAAGGTCGAGGGACGAACAGAGTGGAGTTTTCGTTGGCTTTTAGATGGGGTAGAGGCTGGTGCTGGTGGAGCTTTGGTAGTGGTGGAGTGGTGGTGGTCC